>JAZKJV010002553.1:600000-861484 GCA_037367405.1 Ottelia alismoides | reverse complement strand
TGCCTTACAGTGCCGCGACGACGACCCTTCAGTGCCGGTGCTCACATTCCGCATGTGGTTCCTTCGGATCATTTTCCTGCATCCTCCTCTCCTTCCTCAACCAATTCTTTGGCTACCGTCAGAACCAGCTCAGCATCTCGTCCGTCTCTGCGCAAATTGTTGTCCTCCCGGCTCGGCAGGTTCATGGCCGCGACGTTGCCCACAGCTCCTATTAAGGTCCCCTTCACGCCCTGGTCTTTCTCCCTGAACCCGGGACCCTTCAACGTTAAGGAGCATGTGCTTATCACCATCCTTGCCAATGCTGGTTCGAGCGGCGTCTATGCTCTCAAATTGTTACTTCGTCATGGCCTTTTACCACCGCCATTTGCACCCAGTTGCTGCCATGCTTCTCACCCAGACAACTCAGGTTTTCTTTCCCTTCTTTTGTTCAAGAAGAATTCTACAAGATGTTTATGCCACTTATATGTCAGCATTTTTTGGGGTTTCAATGCTTTATATATACTTGTAACGAGTGATTCGTGATTTGAATTGCAGATCTTAGGTTATGGATGGGCCGGTATATTTAGGAATTCCTTGTGGATTCCCCTTACATGTGGTGGCCTTCCAACCTTGTTCAGGTCTCACTTTTCAGGTTTGCCTCTTTCCTTACAAGTTCTCACCAAGTCCTCACATTTTTATCGAAATTTAATTCGTATAGAAAAGAATTCTGTGGGATCATTGTACAGCATGGAAAATTTCCGTTTGAAATGGACACGGTACTTGATGGATGTTAAACTGGTTCTTTAATTTGTTGTTAATTCTCTCCGCTAATCACAATGGATCAGGGCTCTGCACGAAGAGGAGAAGCGCCCCAAGGGAGGCCTGACCAGGCTCCCAGTTCTTCCTCGTTGTTCTCGTATGCAGCTTCGCATACTACCTCGTTCCCAACTACCTATTCCCCTCAATCTCCATGATCTCCGTCGTCTGCTTGATCTGGAGGAACTCTGTGACTGCCCACCAGATAGGCGCAGGGCGTGCGGGACTTGGCATTGGCTCCTTTGGTATCGATTGGGGCACGGTTGCTGGCTTTCTTGGCAGCCCCCTTGGAACCCCCGGCTTCGCCATTGTGAACATCCTTGCTGGCTTCTTCATAGTCGTTTACATCGTGATTCCATTGCTATACTGGAACAACATCTATGATGCCAAGAAGTTCCCCTTGATCTCGTCGCACACCTTCAATGCTGAAGTGGCAGGTACAACGTGAGCGCGGTGCTCGACCCCAAGACATTTCAGTTCACCCAGGCGGGATACGACTCTGTGGACAGCTTCACCTTAGCATCTTCTTCGCCCTCACTTATGGCCTCAGCTTCGCCACCTTATCCGCCGCCATCACTCACGTCATCCTCTTCAACGGGAAGTATGTCTTTCTTTCTTTCTCTTTTACTTGCGGTGCGTAAACATGGTCCAAGCCTCAATGAAAATGCGTTCCTGCAAAAGTATTGTTGTCTCAGATAATTATGCTAACTAATAAAAACTTCAAAAATGGAAATTTCGTCAAAACACAAGGTACCCACTTTTCAGGGTCGTGATCTTTTGTCTTCAAAATTTTAAAGTAGCTGTTTAGGATTGAGGAAGTGCATACGTAAAAAAATGAAAATGACACCTCTTGAAGCCAAAATGAGCACAAGAATGAGATCAAAACAGTCATTTAAATCTGAACTGGCGAGGGAACATCATGTATGCCTGGATCTTTGCATGATCTGTGTATATATATTGTGATGGTGCAGGATGGTGTGGCGGCAGTTCAAGGCATCGGTGATGGATACGTCGGCGGACGTGCACACGAGGCTGATGAAGAAGAACTACGAGGCCGTGCCCCAGTGGTGGTTCCACATCATCCTGATCATTATGGTGCCCCTCTCTATCTACACCTGCGAGGGCTTCGGGAAGGAACTCCAGCTCCCCTGGTGGGGAGTTCTAATGGCTTGCGCCCTTGCCTTCGTCTTCACACTCCCCATTGGCGTCCTCACTGCCAACAACCAACCAAGTAGACCTCTCTCCTCTTTGCTCATTTGAATCATGAGATCGTCTTCGTGGTTAAGCTAACTTTGAGCTAACAATAATTGTAAGCGCGTGCAGTCACCGGACTGAACGTGATCACCGAGCTGATCATCGGATACATATTACCCGGGAAGCCCCTGGCCAATGTGGCCTTCAAGACGTACGGGTACATCAGCATGGCTCAGGCGGTGACGTTCCTTAGCGATTTCAAGCTGGGCCACTACATGAAGATCCCCTCCCAAGTCCATGTTCTGGGTTCAGGTGAGCACTTGGGTGAGCTTGTCCCGATTGACCAAGTTAATTTATGCGAGTCTACTGATTTCAATTTTTCGATGCAGCTTGTCGGAACGGTCGTGGCCTCAACGGCGTACTTCGCCACGACGTGGTGGCTCTTGGCGACCGTCCCCAACATCTGCGACACCACGCTGCTCCCCGCAGACAGTCCGTGGACGTGCCCGAGCGACGACGTCTTCTACAATGCCTCTATAATATGGGGTGTCATAGGCCCGCTCCGCATGTTCGGTCGACTCGGCCTCTACCCCGCAGCTCAATTGGTTCTTCCTCTTCGGCTTCCTTGCACCGGTCCCCGTCTGGATCCTCTCCCGCATGTACCCTGAGAAGCACTGGATCAAGCTCATCACATGCCGATCATCATTGGTGCGAGCGGCGCTATCCCCCCAGCCGGCCCCGTGAACTACTTCATGTGGGGGCTGGTGGGCATTCTCTTCAACTTGATCATCTACAAGAAGTACAAGGGTGGTGGGCCAAGCACACCTATGTGCTGTCGGCGGGGCTCGACGCAGGTGTGGCCTTCATGGCCATACTATC
Source organism: Ottelia alismoides (assembly GCA_037367405.1). NCBI lineage: Eukaryota > Viridiplantae > Streptophyta > Magnoliopsida > Alismatales > Hydrocharitaceae > Ottelia > Ottelia alismoides. The sequence goes on along the minus strand of JAZKJV010002553.1, from coordinate 858,616 downwards.
CTTCTTCACGCTGGGGATGTTCGACATCAACGGCTTGGCGTGTGGGGTGGTGACGTCTCAGATCACTGTAACCTCTCCAGGTGCCCGACGGCGCCGGGATCGAGGTAAAGCTGCCCGGTGTTCTAGAGAATGCGGTACATTCGTATACGAGAGTGTTGGAGGTTCCCTCTGGTGGTGGGCCAGAGGAGTCTCTGTGTACATATTGGGAGTGGTGGTGATTTCTGCTCTTTTATCCCTCATTTCTAACAGGCGGTGGTAGTTAAGATTGTTATTGAAGGTAATTATTATCGGTGGTGGTGGAGATTCTTTCGTTGCTTTAATTGAAAATTGTTCACGGGGGTTTCTTTGTGATGATTGATTACATTCGTTGATTTTCTGACATATATTTTATAATACTTTATTTCCTAATTTACATCCCAGGCAGTAAAATATGTGTCCTTTATTATTATGTTTTCAAAAAATATTCATGTAAAAGCCAGATTTTTTGTTAAGTGCTGGATAGAGAGGATCGGCATCAAATAAAGTAGAACCTTCATCGATGGATTTCATGGCATAGGTAGGCAATTATGCTATGATCCGTAAAATCCTGTAAGAGCATGCCTCGTCTATAATGTCATATCCGAGAGATCGAAAAATCTAGATCGATCCGCATGCATAAATTGGGGTTAATATTAAGAATATAAGATGATAAAAAGTAAATAAATAAAAGGATTTTAACCGTTATGCCTCTTCTTAGATTATGAAATATCCGTCGTGCCCCTTCTTTTATTTTGCAATATATGATTGTGTCCCTACTCTATGCACAGTTAACACTTGTGCCCCTAGCATTAACTGTTGCTCATCCATCCTCCAAGCGTATGTTAAGTTTTGGACATATGGATAATTAGAAAATATAGGGTGCAATTGTAATTTCCTTGTTCTTCTTCACTATCTTTTTTCCCTTCTTCCTTTCTACCCATATCTTCAACCTCAAATTATTACAGCAACCATCACCATCACCGCTCACTAGCCACCTCTACTTAGTCGCTAAATTGATCCATTGACTACATGGACGGTATGGTCTTTAAATTTGGGGGCCTTACTATTATAGAATATTAAAGGAAGTCTCCTTCTCAATTTATCACAGTTCAACTGTTAATTAGGTTTTACTAGAATATTATGTGATTATCCAAAATTAATGGTTTGATCAATAACCCTTTCCAAGATTCAATTACCACACCATGATAATAGCCCCACATCATCTATGAGTGGGACTCTAGTGAGTCAATGGGGATATATAAACAACCCCACACCTCGGTACTCAGTGAGAGAATGAAATAAAGAATCCCCTCCTTTGAGGCATCTCCCATGGTTTCATCTTGCACCTCAAGGAGTAGGGTTTCATGCAAAATATGTGGTCTTCACAAGTTTATCTTCATGTTCTTATTTATCACTCTCGCTTATCATTTTTCACATGTGATCGGAGCAAGTTGATTTTTGGGAGACTTTAATTTTATTACAAGATCAAATCTTATTCATGTTTTGAATTGGAGTTTTGTTATTGGAGGATAATGTAATATTAGAGCCGTCTAATTTTTTATTTTTCTTAGAGAATCTATTTCTGTAGTTTGCTAAAAACCCTAGATTTCCCTATCTGACGCCTCCAACATCATCCTTACTAGGAGCCCGTAAAACCCTAGTTTTCAACACAAGCAAGGGTCACATCTCCAACATCTACAGCCCTCGTAGGCCCTCTGGTTGATTCCAACAAGCTCGGATCCTTTAGGCCAGCTCTAGGACAACCACACTTCCATGTGCCTAGCATGTGGTCGGGGCCACTACAAGAAAACATTAATTGAGTGATGGAAAGTTCTTAACAAGAATGGTCTGTCATCGGTTATTGACGAATTCTTCGTCATCAATTAATATTACCGTCACTCGCGCTCAAAGTTTCATTTTTATTTGTTGGCTCCAATTCTCCAACAAGTTGGCGCCATTTGAAAAAGTATCCTATAAATAAAAGCTAACCCTAAATCCTTCTCCCATTTCTCATTAGTGTCGTTCCGAACTCCGCCTTCAATCCATTGGCTCTGCTTCTACATTTCTCATAGAGTTATTCCTAGAGATCTTGCCAATCTAAAAGGCAATTATATAACCTTTTAATCCTCTTGTTAGATGTATGTTGAAATGATAGTTTATATTTCCTTTTGAAAATCCACGTTATTCCGGGGATTTAGAGTTCATTCATTCATCAAATAGGATTTTTATATGAATTCTTAGATGTTTTAACGAAGATGTATACATTTTTATTTGTATATTAGTTTGTCATGCTTTAATGTTGTTGTGTTCATGAAGTTTTATTATCATTATATTTTTTCTTGTATGGTTATTTTGGTTTGGTCATTAGATTTTATTCATCACCAGTTTTTTTGTCTTATATGATTATTTTGCTTTGATTAATAGATTTTTTATTTGGCCATATTCATCATTGAATAGAAACGGCCTTTTCCTATTTTTGACTCGTGTTTGCTTTTTTCTTATTTTAATATTTTTTAATCTCTGTCATTTGGGATAATTCTTGTGATCATAATGGGAGAATCATATTTTCGAATATTTAAGTTTTAGATATTGTGGTAGATACAAAATGTTGGTACGTAGGTTTCTATGAAATGTGGAGTTTTCAGGAGGTGTTGATACAATCATCTTAAAATTGTTGTAGTATGTAGAGAAGCAAGACAACAACTTGTACTGGCTTCAAACATTATAGCTAGCCAACTTTGATATTTGTTTTTTTGTCAATGTGGTAGCTACTTTTGATTATTTTGATATTATATGCTCAATGCTAATCATTTTATTCTTATTTTTTTATGGAGAGTGAAGCAATATGTTGTCTCTAATAACTTTCTTATTGTTGAAAAATAAAAATTTCAATAACAATTTTACCGCAATGCAATATGTAGATTAATCGATGACGGAATTCTAATCCAATGGACTTAGCTACAAGGATATGATTTCAGAAATTATGATCTTTAGTAATAGGAATGAGACAATATTGAATATATAAAATTGAGTTAACATCTTGTTGTTATACTTCTAAAAATTATTGTTTCTAGGACGTAAGCATGCACCATGTCAGGAAAGTTGTCTATCAGGAAAGTTGTTTAAAAAATTATACTTCTTAAATAATATTTGCATCGCAGTTTGAGATATTCTTTTTTAATTATGAAAACTATATTTATTTTATTTTCAAAAATATTAAGATAACCAATTGATATTTTTTAGCAGATCTGTCATTGGAGCTCTAATAATTCTGAATAGGTAAATAGCAATCAATTTGAGATCTGACATTCTAAAAGCTTATTCAAAGCAATTCCAGGAAGGTATTCTTTTAAGTTTTTTCAAAACATGATTTAACGAGAATCTTTTTTGAAACGATAAAAACCTTTGTCATTTAATTACAAGGGTTATATATGTTCTCATATGATTACATTTTACTTGAGCATTGATTTTATTGAGACTTTAGAAAAGGAGACTTTTGTTTCCAAAGTATAAAGCCCGGCAAAAGTTGGATGGATAATTGAAATAGATTGGACCAAACTTATAAAGATGGAGTCAGCTTGTTCATTGATTTTGTGTTAGAACATCTAAAACAACTTCTCCAGGAACTCTTCCATGCCCTTGTCATGATTATCTTAAATTATGTATTCTTTCTAGTGATGAAGTTTATACACACTTAATCTTGAGAGGTTTCATGGCAAATTATATAACATAGGATCAACATGGGGAATTACCAAGTAGAATGAGATCTACAAATATCATCAATATATCTAATTCTATGGAAGATAGCATGCATGGATTGTTACAAGATATCTTTAGGGTATATCAAGAAATCCTCTGGTTAATAATGAGTTTGTTAAGCCTAATATTTTATGATCCAAAGGATTTTGAACAGTTTCATAAGTTATTATACCAAGCAGAAAGACCATTATACCATATTTATGAAAAAATCTCAAGGTTATCATTTTTTGTGTCAATTGAAACATCTAAATTGATGAAGTGAAAAATCATTTGGAATGCTTCTTGATTTATAAAGGAAATCGTCTCCAAAAGGTGAAGAAGGAATCCCTAAGATCGTTTATGAGGCAAAGAAAATTATCACTGCAATTGGACTTGATTGTCAAAAAAATTCATGCTTGTCCTAATGATTGCATGTTACTTTGGAAAGATGGCGTAAATAAAGATATTTGTGATAGATGTGATTCTTTCAGATGTCAAAATTCAAATACTTCTACGGAAGCTTTTACACCATCAAGCATTCCAACATAAAAAAATTATGGCAAAAGTTTTACGATATTTTCCTCTCATACCAACGTTGAAGAGATTATATATGACAACTAATATTACAAAAGAAATGGTGTGGCACTGTGAAAAAAGAGCAAATGATGGGATGTTACGACATCCGGCTGATTCAAAAGTATGGAGCGATTTTGATAGTATATTTCCTAAATTTGATAGCGATCCACACAATATTAGATTGGGACTAGTAAGTGATAGTTGTAATCCTTTTGGTTCAATGAACTTAAGCTATGGCATGGCATGTGATACTTATTCCATATAACTTACTACCTTGGATGTGTATGAAGCAAACAAACTTCATAATGTCACTACTTATCCCTAGAAAAGAAGCATCTGGAAAAGACATAGATGTGTATCTTGAATCCTTAGTTGAAGAGCTACAATAATTATGAGATACCGGTGTTTGAACTTTTGATGCATATACAGGTCAATATTTCACTCTTCGTCCATCAATCATGTGGATATAAATGGGTCCTGCTTACGCAAACTTATCAGGTTGAGCACCAAAGGAAAATTAGCGTATTCATGTTGTCATAAAGATACCAAGTCTCTTAGATTAAAAATACAATAAGGAGTGCTACTTAGGGCACCATAGATTTCTTCCTGTAGATCATGCTTACCGATGTGGTAAGAAGAATTTTGGTAACACATGGGAAAGCAGCAGTGCGCTGAAAAACTTTCTGGATATGATGTTCTTTAGCAATTAGAAGGAAATCAGAATGTTATATTTGGAAAGCCAACAAATTTTAGAAGAATAAAGAAACAAAAAAGATATTCAATCATAAATCAAGATGTGTCGCTATTGTATGCATGGAAAAAAAGAATTATCTTTTTCTGCCTACCTTATTGAAAAAATGTAACACTCAAGCACAATCTCGATGTCATGCATATAGAAAAAAACATATGTGATGATTTCTTGGGGACATTTTTAGATATTGATGGAAAATCAAAAGATAACTTAAATACAATGCTTGATATGAAGCATTTGGGTATTAAAGAGCCTCACCTGATAGAAATAGATGATCAATTTTTAATTCCAGTAGCACAATTCTCCTTATCAAAGGAGGAGAAGGAATTATTTTATAGCATTCTACAATCTGTGAAAGTTCCAAATGGTTATTCTTTTAATATATCAAAATGTGCTCATGTGAAGGAGAAAAAATATCTAGTCTTAAGAGTCACTATTGTCACATCGTGATACAAGAATTTATTCCTATAGCTTTGTGAAAGACATCATGTCCTAATGTATGCACTCCAAGAATTCAATTATGTGCATTCTTTAGGCAATTATGTTGAAAAGTTTTGGATATGAAGATGTTAGAAAAAATGGAATAGGAAATTGCCCTTCTTTTATGGAAATTAGAGAGAGTATTTCCTCCATCCTTTTTTACAATAATGATGCATTTGTCAATTCATTTGGCAACTGAAGCAAAACTTCCTAGTATAGTACATTATCGATGGATGTATCCAATTGAGAGATACCTTTTTACTTTGAAGCATTATGTAAAGAATAGAAATTGACCAGAATATCTTTAGCAGAAGGCTACATTGCAGAGGAATGCCTCACATTTTGTTCACATTATTTGACTAATGTTGAGACCAAGATGACACGAATGGTTCGCAATGTAGACAACATTCCTATTGGGGCAGGTAGAAAAATCTGAATAGAACGCAGTATGTTAGATAAAGCACATAGATATATTTGAACAATATGGAAATCATCGAGCCATAATGCAAGTAAGTTTTGCATTATTGTCGACCAGTGCACTAAGACTCACTTCCGGTGTGGATTCCATTATTGATTTGATCGGGATCAAGGACAGAGCTAAGGGAAAGAGAAGAGTTCGGATAGAGTGGAGTGATATTCGAGTAGTTGTCGATGCGATAGAGTGATATCAAATCAGTCAGTCTTGGACCCTGAGAGAGATCTAGTGCTTGTCGGGGTAGCCTATTTTTCTAAGAGTGAGTCTACGACTGACTTTATTGAGACTTAGAATTTTGAGATTAGGGGATTCAGGGACATGATTTGCTACTTTATGTTCTTATTTAGCAATTGTCCTAGGCATGTCAAAACTTTTGAACTCGCTTCTTTGAATGGGAGCCGGAAAGAGGGCTTCGGAGCTTGCGGGTCTCCGAGCACCCGAAAAGCCTTTCTCATTCTTTTGATTATCAGTAGTAGGAGGGTAGGACTTTTCCAGGGTCCCCATATCTTTGGCCCGTGAAAGTCATTTTTTTGAGACTAATTAAATGACCAGAAGAAGGCACGCCAAGCGAAAGGTAGACTCACAGTCACAAATAGAGGCATACCGATAGCAAATAGGAAAGTGGCATTTGAAATAACAGGGTACGAAGAACATGACAAAGAAAGACTACTCAATACTTTATCCATCGTTGTTCCTATGTCTCTATATATCTTGATTTTCTCATCTAAAAAGGTCTTCTTGAAGGAAGAATCCGGGGGACAAGATTGATTGGCTGTAAAGAAAATGAGTGGCTAATTCATTTTTTTCTGACCAATCTCAGTCTGACATCCTTTGTGTGCTGGCTATAGTGAATCCTTTGAGAATTGAGATGATAGGTTGACCATTACTTATGGATTAGCTAGAAAAATTAGGATCCGGCCCACCTATCCCATAGGGAAGTCAGGCTGCAGAAGGCCTATGTATCCTGGAGCTGAGGGTGACTCCCGATCAAAGTCCTTTTGTTTTTAATGTAACTGGAGTTTATTTAGACAATCAAAACATGATAGATTTCTTTCCTCCCTCAGTTGGTAGGCACTTTCCCCGTAAAAAAAGCGGAAGGGAATACATGGAAAAAGACAACTATAATGAAACAAAATCACTATACTATGCAAATTTTTTGTGTCATATATCTTTTTTTATGTTATATGGGGTTCAACTCAATGTTCCCTTGTATAGTAGTAACAAACAAGTCTAATAAGTATGGATTCATCACACATATCAAAATTTGAGCATCTCGGCATACATAATTCATCTTTTTGGATCCTTTGAATTGATACATTAGATAGGGATAAATCGATTGCACCTAGTCAATTTTTTTATCTTCTCTTTTGTCAATCGGTCGTTCTTTTAGAATTTTGCTCCTTGATAAAAGAAGATTGGATTTCTCATAACCATCCAATTTCTTTCTCATTTTTCTGCCTAATTCGGATTTCATTATCTATATTTTTTATAAATCTTTCTCTTTATTGTGGTGAGATGTGGCTAGATGGTGAAACATTTCGAAATAATTGTTCTAGACACCAGAGAGATTCTTTTTCACCAGTTTATATTATACTATACTAGATCTGGTTATATTTGATTGGAATTCATAGAAGAATCCCAATGAATTTATTTTTCTGTTCTTGCTCCCGAAATCACTCTCATCAACTAGCACTACTCTGTGATGAGAAAAACAAGTAATCCACTCTCACTGAGGGAATAGAGAAGGATGGCCACTCCCGCCATCTGTTCATCTTTCTAGAGTCCAATTATGCCACTTTCTATCTAGTTCCTACTAGGATGGGAGTGGTTTTGTAACTTGAGCACTCCTTTCGGATTGGTGATCCATATGTGAATTACATCTAATCTATGTCAGAATTGGGGCATAACAGAGTATTTAGGACCTAGAGAAATTGGCATTTTTATATAGTAGTTAATGAGTTTGTATATCAAAAATCATGACTAAGATCTCGGATGTGGTGAATGTGACATGACGAGTCCTCAGGTGTGAGACAATAGAAGTTGGAAGGTTGTCTTCCTATCGTGGAAGGATGGATTGGTCATCCCTGCTCGCGTAACTTGCTCCTGACCTTAGGAATCACAGTCTGGAAAATGGTGGAAAAGGTATCAGGATGGATGATATGAAACCACATGACATGTTTGACTGTCCTGCGGATGCACCATCAAAAAAAGGAGTTTGGAGAACGAATGCAGTAAAGAAATCTAAGGAGGCATCGACCCTATTATAGCAAAGGGCTTGACCACATCAGACAACACTAGGGAATCAGAGAACCACAAGCATTGAGAGCACAGGACGATGAGCTATTACTTATACACTTTGTCCTGAAGCAAAAGATGATCGGAACATGGGAGCCTTGGACGATAGACGAGGAAGAAAATAGAACTTTCTCACTCAATCATGGGCATTCGCAAGCCCTTGAATGACCCTTGCTTGTCGTATCAGATCTAGTAGGACATACTTTCCTTACTACTTTGCATGCCCGCAATCAAATAAAAGTATATCTTCTTTATGCTAATACTGACGCCTATTGATAGTTTTAGCACTGACTTAGCCTTAACCAATGGGAGAGAGAGGAGTTGACCTCTGGCTTGGTATTTCTCTTCTTCTGTCCAAGTCTTGGATGATGAGTCAAAATGTAGATAAAAGTCTGGTGAGCTCCCTTTGCGAAGAAGACGGGGATCATCCCTGACGTCAGTTCTACCAATCTTGAGGCTTTTCCACTCTTACTCGGCGATTCAGAGGCTTCACTACTATATATTCGTAGCTGGGAACCTCATATCTAATACTGAGATCTCAGTACTCAGTAATGAAGGGTGACCTCAGTTGGTGTGATGGGACCCATAGGAGCCGGACATCCTAAAGAGAGGACCTTATCTACCATAAAAAGTGAGGTCGTAGCATTGAATTTCCAATTTATCTTATCCCAGAGAAATTTCTTCAATAGGTAGCTATTTCCTAGGACCTGATGATAGAGAGTCTGTGAATCCTGCCTACCAAGAGAGGTGAGGTGGACTGACAATTCTTTTTTCTACAACAGCGTGGTTAGAGATCTTTTGTGCCCTCATCTTTCCGACCTCATGTTCTCGGTGCCTCTACTACCAGAAGCCTCCTTCGACCTCAATCTGTGCAGCCGGATGAACCTCAGCACCCTTTCTTCTTCTCTCTTTGTTTCGAGGCAAACTATATATTTCAGGCCCCTCTTTATCTCTTTGTTTTATGGACATTGAGCCCAGATTCTTTCTCGAATATGAAGGATGACCAAACTCATTATGCATTTACCGGCATTGCATGATTCATATAAGTGCTAGATGGAAAGCACATCACACAGTCCTAGCCTCTCTGCCCTTTTGGTCCCCAACGAAGGACCTCACTCGCGTCGACTTGGGTCTTGTTGTTGGACATGTGAGCCCTGGGCGAACCATTCCTACAATAAATGTTATTGTAATGTTTAATATATCAATAAAAGTTATTGGTTTATTACACTCCCTGTCTGAAATTAAATGAATGAATGCACTATAAGGTCCCTCTGTACAAATAGGGTTATGTACAATGGCTGTCTTGATATCGTAAAGCTGTTGATTCAATTGTTGAATCATAGAGATTGGTGCTTGGATGAATATCTAAAGAGTTAGATTGAGGACTCATCAAGCACCGTCAAATGATCATCAAGATGTGATCTCCAGCCTGAGTGGGAGATGGCAATCCCATCTCTAAAGGCTGATATCTGACCGACCTCTTGATACATGTCCGCTGCATAGTAATAGAGATTCGGATGTGTCAGATTAGTTAGGTCAAAGAGTTGACTTAACGATATCGAGATAACCAAAGTCCTACATCGTATTCTGTCGTGGTATAGACACACATCCTCTGACCGGAGACAGATGTGTTACTATATGTCTGAGTATGTACATTTGGTATACCAATAAGTTGATGACCTAACCAAGGTCTATATATTGGTGAGCTGGTGTGCATATGAGGGCATATGAGTGATGTGATCTCTCAAAGGAATCATACAAGTTCACTTCTGAATCTGAAGACATGATCTCAGTCATGAGATATTTGGATCGATAAATTCCATGCATGGTCGTCTAGCTTATGAAGCTTGACAGAAGTTAGAGGTATGATATATGCTTTTGGAAAGCATATGATCGATACCAAATCCCAATGATCAAATGAGAATCTTAGTGATAAAACCCTGAAGGTGACAGTCTAAAAGAGATCTATAACTTCGGGTTTATTCAAGGTCTTCCAATATGCAGGATGTACAGGTATTAGAAATACCTGAGGGTGATGTTATCATAAACGATTATACAACCATGACGCTTCCATTCTGAGGGAGTGATGAAACAGGTCTGGATTTTAGTGACTTCTCTCAGTAGAGAAGTAGCTTGATCTTAGTCTAAGTGTTGGACATTGATCTAAATGAGATTCAGATGCAATAAGAAGATTAAGTTTACGGACTTGATTTAATCAAGCATCTATGGGAGGTCCATAAGATCTGGATTTGAAATATGATCTCAATGTCCAAGTCACTATATGTGGAACAATACAATCGCCATGTCCTTATCTCCAAGTATCTGCGGAGAAAGCACACTATTCTTGAAAGAGTTCAAGAATAATTCCTTTGTTGAATTATGTATCCAAGCAACAAGATGTTGAAAATTAAATGAGATTTAATTATCGAGAATAATATGAATGAGATTCATATTATGATAATGATTATCCAAGATAATTAAATGAGATTTAATTATCAGGAAAATGCAGAATGTGGATATTACTATCCATGCTATCCATAATATCAGTATATATTATAAATATGATTTGTAATATATTGGAGAGAGCTCAATTGTAAATAATATTTACTAATTAATGGTTAATGTGAATTGGATTCACATTGAACTATTAATTGGAAATATAATTTGCATTTTGTTTTGCGTTGTGGATGATATTCACATTTTTTCAATGGCATGATTGAAATATTCACTAATTAATTTTGAATTAATTTAGTGAATATATTTGCAATAAATGTTGTCGCAAATAATTAATAGATAATGATATTTTATCTCATAAAAAATAAAGAAGATAAAATCTACCTATCTATATGTGGTGTCACCCATGGATTATCCATAGGTGACGCCCTATCTTTTTAGGAGGAAGTTTTCTTTTATCCACTTTATTATCTTGATTAATTTTATTAAGTTAAATTATGTTTATGATAATACAACATATATTTAATTTAATATAAATTAAATTGTTGTTGCTTTATTAAACAACAATGATCATGGCCATTGATTAAAAAAATCAATCTAACCATTGATTTTGTGTATCCCATGGATTGTGATACATGGACTCCCAAACTAATATATAAGAAGGGGCAAACCTAGACCTTTATATGCACATCTACTCTCTCTCTCTATCCTCATTCTCACGCCATCTCTCTCTCTAAGGATGGTCGTCCACCTTAAGTTCTTGAGAGAATTACAATCGTGGCTACGTCGTCGTGTTGTCGCCTCGATTTCTCGTGGATCTCCGTCTTCCTTGGAGCTTCTAGCACAAGTAGAAGACGTCGGATTTTGTTGGACGAAATCAGGAGATTCATTGCTTGGATCTTCATCTTGTATTGCGGAAGCACGTGCCTCACCATCGCGCATGCAAGTGCATTCTTCGTGGATCGGACTTGAGTTAGGAGGATCTCTTACTTTAGAGATCAAGTGATCGCAATCACGCTTCAAGAGGTATTTCTAATAATTTATGGTTAGATGAAACGATCCAAGAAATGTTCTTAGGATCATGTGATTTCATCATATGATTTAAAAAATTTTAAATTCGACTGCACCAAACGACTAGTCACTCCGATCGCATCAGATGCGATCATCATGCTTCCGTGATGTGCTTAAGGATTTTCCATATCCTTCAAGTGGTATCAGAGCCTCAGGTTGAAGGTTTTGGATATGATACATAAACCTAAGAAGATTTGGGCCCATTAGGGTTCGTGAAATTTTTATTGCATTTCTATTTTCGCATCCCTGTTTTTGTGATAATTTTCGACCCTGTTTAAACGTTTAAACCTGAAAATATCACTTGGATAATATTTCTTATTAAACAAGAAAAATGTGAAATTTGAGTTTGTGTAATTTGGATTCTGTTTGCTCAAGATATGATCGTTTTATTGAACACATATCCACTGTTTCAGGGATGGTGGTTAGTGACGTAGTTAAAGAGTTAATTACGGGTCTTAAATGCCTGAAAATGTATAATTATCACTTGAAACCTGTTTTAAATTAGATTGGAGAACCAAATAAATTTAGTTTGCATTAATTGGATTTAAATTGATTGAATTATGTTGATTTTAGTGAGTAAGGGTCACTGCTGGAAATTAACAAACTTGATCATGAACCTTGTGATGGTCATTCAAATAAATTGATGGAAATTAATTGTTAATTTTCTGAAATGATTATTGATAAATGTTTTTGAAATATTTAAAGATGATAATTATTTCCTTGAATGACATTGCATTAACCAAAATGATAAGATAATTGATCTTGATGACAATGGGTTGATATGAAATCACCAACAAACATTATTTTCATGAAAACCTCTAGTTTATCCTACTATAGTTGTAGGATAACTTTTACATGCAAAACCCTCTTGCTTGAATAGGATTGGGGATTTGTTTAGAAAATATCCTTATAATATTATCAAAATGGTTTTGATGAATATTATATGGTATAACTTCAGTTGAAAAACCGATGAACATCTCAAGTACAAAGTGATTGACTCGACATTCTTTTTTCCCGAGGCGGATATGGTGCCTAGTCGGGGAGCGTTTGGGTAGCATGTTGCATCGTGTGTGGTTTGTCCCACTCCCGTCGGTATTGGCCATGACAGCGGGTAGGGAACGAATGATGCTTGAGAGATCATGATGTATTTTTCTAATTATTAAAATTCGAATAATACGTATTTTGAGATTATACCATTCATTCAAGTAACAAAACAATTTTGTTGGTTGATTAAATTGGATTAGTAATTTATTTAATATAATTAAATTAAATATATCAAATTAAAAACACTCTATTATGAATAGATGTGCATTTCCCTTAGAAGAATTAATCACATGAATAGGATTCATGGTAATTAATTAAAATTTGAATATGAGGTGGAGGATCACATAAGTGACATCCATGGTATCCCATCAAGGCGAAGGGTTCCGTCGCCAAGGATTGTATGTAGGAGACGCATGTCCATAGTGACAGCTCTTCTATGCAAGCGCATCTGGATTAGGCTCTTTGCTTCTCGAAAGAGTAAGGCCGTATGCGTAGTGACCCCGGTATCGGTTCCTCATATTATTGGAGAGATATTGGATTGCGCATAGCGAGTACTATTCCTGTTGACGGTTGGTTTAATTAGCAACGAGTCAACATCATCTTAGGGGTGGTAGGCTCGGGTGTTAAAGATCGAATTGGGAAATGCAAGTTGGACTTGCAAGGTGGAATGAGTTCCCACTTCTTTTTATCTAAGTTACAGTTTCTCATATTATTGGGATGTAACAAGGATAAGAAAGGAGATCCCAGATCTTGCTAGAGATTTAGCGGTAAGTATATCTCTTACTTTGAAAGTGATTAAGGGAATGAACTTTTAAAGTCGACATGGCACGACTAATTTGATTAAAATTCCTTAATCAAAGAATTTAATTAAAATATATAATTCTTTATATATTCTAATATAGTGCATTCTTAATTTCAGACAATGAAGTCCATGAACCCTCTCAGCAGGCTTCTGGAGGTCAACCAGTTGACCGGACCAAATTATTCGGATTGGATCCGTAATTTAGAACTTGTTCTCTCAACTAAGCGCATAAGTTATGTGCTCACTGAGGACAAGCATAGAAGCCCTAAGACAAAGGAAGAAAAGCAATATAATGACAAGTATGATGAAAATCATGTCTTGGCTAGATGCTACATCCTGGGTTCAGTCTCCAATGTTCTTCAGAAGCAACATGTGGAGATGAGCACATGCCAGGAGATAATGCAGAATCTGAAAGATATGTTTGGTGACATAAACTGCACTCATCGTTATAATATTATGAAAGAACTCGTTCGCTGCAAAATGCAGGAAGGGACTTCAGTCCGGGAATATGTCCTCAAAATGTTTGGGTACTTGTCTTAGCTGGAGACCCTTGGGGCAAATATGGATGCAGACATGCAAGATGACTTCATTCTGTTGTCTTTGCCCAAGTCTTTCAATAATTTTGTGGTTTCATTCCACATGAACAAGTTGGACTTGACAAATGCTGGACTTCTTGTTGCATTAAAGTTTGCATAAGATGTAATGAAGAAAGATGGTACTTCTGGCAGTGCAATGGTTGCACAGGTCAAAGGGAAGCGCGGTCAGAAGCATGGTTCTCGGAAGGGCCCGGCCCAGAAGAGAAGGAAGAAGAATCAAGGAGTTGGTTCATCTTCTAGTGCTTCCACACTGATGACATCGAGAAAGACCGATGTCTGTCACCACTGCAAGAAGATGGGGCACTGGAAGCGTAACTGTCCAGATTACCTAAAGTCAATCGATAAAGGTAAAGCCCCATTAGATATGAAGTCTACTTTCATCATTGAAATTAGTTTTCTTGTTGGATGAGATGGTAGTTGGGTAGTAGATTCTGGTGCTTTTTTTCATGTGTGCAATTTGTTGCATCTGTTTCAGGAGACTGAGAATCTTAATAAAGGGGAGATAGTCATATAGATGGGATCTGATGCAATTGTTGCAGCAGTCACCATCGGGACCTATAGTCTATCATTATCTAATGGGAGAGTCCTCGTACTTAAAGAGTTTCTTTATGTTCTAGATGTTAGAAGGAACCTTTTGTTTGTATCTAAGCTTGTTAAAAATGGATATTTGTTCCTATTTTGTAATAAACTTGTCATAAGTCGTTATGATAAATATATTGTGGATGGTGTTCTGACTTCTGGTGGACTCTATGAATTGTGCATTGATGAATCTGTCATGAATGTTACTACCACTAATAAAAACCTTAAAAGGACTAGGGAGGATGATTCTACTGTGATTTGGCATCAAAGGCTTGGTCATTTATCTGTTGATAGGATCAATAGATTGATAAAGGATGGACCTTTAAATTCTCTACCGGTCTAATCTTTACCTGCCTGCGAACACTGTATTCGAGGTAAAATGACCAGGATGTCTTTCTGTAACAAGGTTACAAGATGCAAGGATATTCTTGACCTAATACATATTGATGTATGTGGTCCCTTCAGTACCGCGACACGAAATGGATTTCGATATTATTTGACATTTATCGATGACCATTCACGATACGGGTTTATTTTCCTATTACGTCATCAATCTGAAACCTTTGAAAAGTTCAAAGAGTTCGAGGCTTTGGTTGACAACCAAACAGATAGGAAGATTAAACAGATTCGATCTGACCGAGGTGGCGAATACCTCTCAGATGAATTCAAGGAATACTTCAAAGAGAAGGGATTTTTCTCCAATCTCACTCCTCCTGAAACTCCCCAACTTAATGGTGTTGCTGAAAGACGCAACAGGACTATCATGGATATGTTCCGTTCAATGATGAGTAAAGCGCATTTACCTCTTAGTTTCTGGGGATATATAATAGAGACTGCGATATATATATCCTGAATAAATTCCTAGCAAGTTTGTACCTAAAACTCCTTATGAGCTTTGGTATGGTACCAAGCCTAGTGTAAGACACTTGGGGATTTGGGATTGCTTGGTCCATGCGAAGAACGTGGACGTAAGTAAGCTAGAATCTCGCACTAGAGAGTGCTACTTCATTGGGTATGTTAGAGATGGTATTGGATACCAACTCTATGACCCTGAGACTCAAAAGGTATTTGTCTCTAGAAATGTAAAATTTATAGAAGATGACTTTGACTTCCTTAAGAGTCAAGATAAAAATGAAGTAAAGGAACTCATTGAATCCCCTGAGGATATTGAGCTTCATGAACCAGAAACTGAAGAGATAAATGAAGATGAAGCGCTCGTACCTCTTCGAAGGAGTTCGAGGGTGGTTAAACCATCTGAAAGGTATGGATTCCATGTGTCAGCTGAAACTGACAATGATCCAGCTTCATTTGATGAAGCACTTGCGGATCAAGATATGGATAGATGGATGCTAGCAATGAAGTCAGAGATTGACTACATGCATAAGAATGGTGTATGGACCCTAAAGGATCCACCTAAAGGGATAAAACCCGTTGGGTGTAAATGGATCTTCAAGAGAAAAAGGGGAATTGATGGGAAGGTATAGACTTTCAAAGCACGGCTCGTAGCCAAGGGTTACACACAGAGAGAAGGCATCGATTACGATGAGACATTCTCTCATGTGGCTATGCTTAAGTCCATCAGGGCATTGCTAGCTATAGCTGTGTATCTTGACTACGACATCTAGCAAATGGACGTCAAGACGGCTTTCCTTAATAGATACCTCGAGGAGGATATCTATATAGAGCAACCCCAGGGCTTCATAACAGAGGAAGGAAAAGTATGCAAGCTAAAGAAATCCATTTATGGGATCAAGCAAGCTTCTCATAGCTGGAACATCATATTTAACGAAATCATAAAGAGTTATAATTTTTTTCAGAATCCTGATGAGCCTTGTGTGTACAAGAAGCTTAGTGGGAGTGCCATCGTGTTCGTGATGACATCCTTATCATTGGGAATGATACGAGAATAATGACCAGTGTTAAGATTTGGCTATCCCATACCTTCAAGATGAAAGATCTTCGAGAAGCCTCTTACATCTTGGGTCTGAAGCTATTCAGAAACAGAGAAAAGAGGATTTTGGGATTGTCACAACATGAGTACATTAAGAAGATCTTGGAACGCTTCTGTATGGAGAATTCCAAGAAAGGCTTCTTTCCTTTGAGACATGGTATCCACCTGTCTAAAGGAATGACTCCTTAAACTGTTAAGGATAAGAAACCCATGGTTGGATGCCCTTATGCATCAGCTGTGGGAAGTCTAATGTACGCTATGATGTGCACAAGGCCAGATATCTGCCATGCAGTGGGAGTGGTAAGCCGTTACTAATCCTGCTATAGAGAACAACATTGGAATGCAGTAAAGAACATATTAAAATATCTAAGAGGGACGCAAGATTATGTCTTGGTGTATGGAGATGGTGATCTCCAAGTCTTGGGATATACAGATTCTGACTTCCAGTCTAATATTGACGATCGAAAGTCGACATCAGGGTTTGTGTTCTTTTTGAACGGTGGTGCTGTGAGCTGGAGAAGCAAGAAGCAGGACACTACGACAGATTCAACAATAGAAGCCGAATACATAGCCGCATCGGATACTGCGAAGGAGGCGGTGTGGTTGTGTAAGTTCATACTGGAACTTGGCGTAGTTTCCTCTAATACTCCCATCGCGTTGCTCTGCGATAACACGGGAGCCATTGCCAAGGCAAAGGAACCCAAATGGCATCACGTGGAAAGGAAATACCACATCATCCGGGAGATTCAAAAGCGTGGTGACATCGTCATCACCAAGGTAGCCTCTGCCGACAACATTGGTAATCCTCTTACCAAACCTCTTACACAGAAGGTTTTCGATCAGCATGTAATGAGTATGGGTTTAAGGATTGTACCTTAATGGTTCTGAGGGCTAGTGGCAGATTGTTGGACATGTGAGCCATGGGCGAACCATTCCTACAATAAATGTTATTGTAATATTTGATATATCAATAAAAGTTATTGGTTTATTTCACTCCCTGTCTGAAATTAAATGAATGAATGCACTGTAAGGTCCCTCTGTACAAATAGGGTTATGTACCATGGCTATCTTGACATCATAAAGTTTTTGATTCAATTGTTGAATTTGGTGCTTGGATGAATATCTAAAGAGTTAGATTAAGGACTCATAAAGCACCGTCAAATGATCATCAAGATGTGATCTCCAGCCTGGGTGGGAGATGGCAATCCTATCTCTAAAGGCTGATATCTGATTGACCTCTTGATGCAGGTCCTCTGCACAGGAATAGAGATTCAGAGGTGTTAGGTTAGTTAGGTCAAAGAGTTGACTTAACGAGATCGAGATAACCAAAGTCCTACATCGTATGCTGCCGCGATATAGGCACACATCCTCTGACCAGAGACAGATGTGTTACTATATGTCTGAGTATGTACATTTGGTAGACCAATAAGTTGATGACCTAACCAAGGTCTATATACTGGCGAGCTGGTGTGCATATGAGGGCATATGAGTAATACGATCTCTCAAAGGGATTATACAGGTTCACTTCTAAACCATAAGACATGAGCTCACTCATGAGATATTGGGATCGATAAATTCCATGAATGGTCGTCTAGATTATGAATCTTGACAGAATATAGAGGCATGATATATGCTTTTGGAAAGCATATGATCGATACCAAATCTTAATGATCAAATGGGAATCTTAATGATAAAACCCTGAAGGTGACAGTCTAAAAGAGATCTATAACTTCGGGTTTATTCAAGGTCTTCCAGTATGCAGGATGTACAGGTATTGGGAATACCTGAGGGTGATGTGATCATAAACGATTGTATAACCATGACGCTTCCATTCCGATAGAGTGATGAAACAGATCTGGATTTTAGTGACTCCTCTCAGTAGAGAAGTAACTTAATCTTAGTCCAAGTGTTGGACATTGATCTGGATGAGATTCAGATGCAATGAGAAGATTAAGTTTACGGACTTGATTTAATCAAGCATCTATGGGAGGTCCGTAAGATCTGGATTTGAGATATGATCTCAATGTCCAAGTCATTGTACGTGGAACAATACAATCGCCCTGTCCTTATCTCCAAGTATCTGCGGAGAAAGCACGCTATTCTTGAAAGAGTTCAAGAATAATTCCTTTGATGAATTATGTATCCAAGCAACAAGATGTTGATAATTAAATGAGATTTAATTATCGAGAATAATATGAATGTGATTCATATTATGAGAATGATTATACAAGATAATTAAATGAGATTTAATTATCAGAGAAATGCAGAATGTGGATAGTACTATCCATGATATCCATAATATCAGTATGTATTATAAATATGATTTATAATATATTAGAGAGAGTGATGAATCTCGAATTCATAACTCTAAATCTAATTTATTAAGCTCAAATCCCTCAAAATCAACAGCATGTCTGCATAATTAGCATTCATGCATGTTTTCATAAGAATTGCATTTTAGCACTAATTTCTGCACAAAATAAGAAGCCAAAAATCTCAGTCAAAAATGACCTGTAAATAGCCTAACTTTCTGGATTTTTAACTCATTCATACTAACTCCGAATAATCCAAAACCATCTTTACTATGTACATCTCACTAATAAGAATAAAGGAAAAATACAAAAAAAAATAATTAACCCAAATAAGTGGACCAAAAACCTAAACCCTAGTTTCAGGATTTCCGGACTAAAAACCTCATACCTTCCTTATCCAGTATCCGATTTAATCCTACTCACTTTTGAACTAATATACATTCAATTACCTTCAAAACAAGACCAAGTTCAAGTGAATCGGAGCTCATATGTGAAAATTGGGTTTTGGGCCTCTTTTGTACATTGTGTATTTTAGCGGTTTTTGACCTATTATTTTATATACTTATTTTATCAATTAATAAAAATCCAAAAAATAGATTAATGTATAATTATTTATCTTTGATTTTATCATATTTTTTCGAATTGTTATCTGATTTAAAAATAACATAAAAATTATAAAACCCAAAAATCAAGGTATTCTGTGTACATGGGATACCCCAAAAATAACACTTTGTGCATTTGATCGATTTTGGTTTCGATTCTTCATGAAAGTTGTAAATCTCATCGAGATGAGCAATTTTTGTGAAGAAACTTTTTAGATCCGAGGTCGTTTGCTATTTATTCCACATTTTACAAAAGATTTATTTTCCGAAATTTCTGGTGCTGACACGTGGCCGCCCCTAGGGCCGCCACGTTTCTACCATTTTTGGCATATTTATTTATTAAAGTTTTTATTTAAAAAATTAAATTAAATTAAGCGCCCGCACGTGCTTCGCACGTGCCCCTCAGGCACGCGCAACGCACGTGCCCTCCTCTCTCACGCCCTCCTGCCACCACGTGGCACTACCAGGGTCGTTTGATCTCGGCCAATCGGACGGCTCCTGTAGGCCGTCGTCTTCCTCCTTTCCTCTTCGAGCTCCGCCGCCCCCACAAATCTCGTCGCGCCGCCCGTGTATCTCGTCGATCTCGCCACCGCCACATCTCAGATCCTCTTCATATCTTGCCACTGCCTTCCCCTTGTGATCTCCGATCATCCTCGTCAAGGCCCAAATCGAATCAAATCACCCTTCACTGACCTTCCTTCCCCGGCGAGCCACTTCCCCTATTTAAAGTCATCGCCGCCCCTCGATCAGACCATCCGTCGTGCGCCTCCTTCTGGCCGTGACAAGCAAGGATCAGCGTGATCCGAGAGCTCTCCGCTCCTCGTCACAGCCCGCTCCTCCACAGCTGCCCCACTCCGGATGCTCGTCGCTGTCGAGCCCTATCTCCTCCCAGGTACTTACTCTCTCTCTCTTTCAATCTTCACCGCCGACCTGCTCCGCCTTCATCTCCAACCGTTTTCATCAACGACCTCCGAGCTTCACCTCGTCCACCGACCACCTCCAGCATCAGCCTTGGCCGAGCTCCGCCCCTCGCCTTGGCCGAGCTAGCACCGGTCAATACGGAAGCGTCCACTGGCCCTCTGCGCCCCTCCGCCTCACCATCGGGCACGGGCATGAGGTCCCTGCCTCACGTGCGAGGCACGTGGCGGGGGATCTACTTCAGCCGCACGTCTCCCATGGGTCATGTGAAACTCACGTGCCCGTGGGTGAAATTGCAAGAAAGCCCTCGAAGGACTACCATATCGTAGATTAGTCCAGCCACTACAGGGTCACGTGCATGGCACGCGACCTCTGGAAAAATTGCACAAAGCCCCCCATCAGTCCTGGTAAATACATATAGCCCCCCCTGCATTTTATGCTTATTTTATTTACTTAATGTATTGCAGAAATGCCCTTGTCTTTCTTCTTCATTTAGGACCTCTACATTATAATATTTAAATTATCCAAAAATAGCATGATGTTAGTTCATTAATTCTCTACATTTTAACATATTGTGGAAATTTTTATGGTCATTGGTTAATTAATAATTAATTGTTTTGTGGAAATTTGCATATTTTTCCCAATTTATGCTCTTAAATTTGCCATTGATTAACCGTTGCTCTAAAAATCCCCGAAAAATCGCACATTATATAGTTAATTGTGCTTGACATTGTGCCCAAAAAGAATTGCATTTGCATGCATAGTTTGCCATGTAAAAATCATTTTGCATATTTGAGTGTTTAATTTTTAATAGGTATTAGATCTCATATTTTCGAGGTTTAGGATTTTTCTGAGATCAATCACCTAGTGATAGATCTTAGATAATTTTGATCCTTGAAAATAAGTAGGTTTGGTATTTATCATAAGTAAATATTGAAATTTATCATGTTTGCATTAAAAAATTCATAAAAAATTCATATTGCATCCAAAAATCCTAAAAAAATTATAGTTCATCCATTCCATCATATTTTATATTGTGGTCAATTTTCATATTTTTCGGACATCGTTTGATTGACTTTGACATTTCAGTCCCTAAAATAGGCCAAACTTGCATTTTGCATCCTTTATCGCATTAAAAATTACAAAAAAAGACCGCTTCAAAAACCGTGCACGAATTTTGATAAACTTAATTCTAGGTTGTTCCTTTTCCTCCTTGTGTTCGTCCTTGGAACTTTCCTAAGTAAAATAAACATAAAACCACACGATTAACAATTGACGCAATAATTGTGGTTATTTTTCTTGATCGATTCCGATTGCCGCCTACAACGCACGACAAATCATTTTAACACGAATGATAAATACACCTTTTTAACTTAGCAAATTCCGGACTCGTCAGATGGTGCCGTTGCCGGGGAGGCAAACGGCTTAGATTTTTGTCTTGAAAAAAATTTTCATTCGGTTTTCCGCATTCGGCCAGTCTGACCCCCGAATTGTTCATTGTAAATTCCATTTATTTTCCTGCATTTATCTTTCTTGTCTATTATTTTTGAGTCACTCTCTTACATTATCTCTTTTATTTTTCTTGCGAGGTATATTTCATATGTGGAGCGTTTTTTCAAGAAACCGAAGCATCTTCACCGACCTCCTAAAAATCCACAATTAATTTAAGATCGAGTCGAGTCGTGAGAGAGCGTAGAGTCTAGATTTTTAATTCCTGAAACTTTTAAATTTATGTAATTAATTGCTTATTTATAGCGGTGTCCGTTTGGACTCTCGCGTATGTAACAAGACCTCTAACTTTTTCTGTGGTGTGTCGTGGCCTGTTTCACTCTCCGGTGAGGGTAGGGCCCGACTTGAGTGGCGATTAGAATAGACTAGCACATACAGCTCTCTGAGCATTTTAATTTTTGATTGTGTTCGTAGGATTAAGCCACACTGCACTATTAATAGAGGCGCACATAGATCGTTCAATTCAGCCAAAATTTAACTCATTTCTTCCCCGCTAATAGAACTTTCTGCCTAGGTGTGGTTTTTAATCGGCTTGCATTCATTTAGAATAACTTTTCTATTCCTATCTAGCATCCCACATGGAGATTGCGAGGATTCACTGTAAGTCTTCTAACTGAGCATACATCATTGTTTTCGTGTGCATCGGCTTTTCCTGAATTTCTCCCTCTTGTTTTGTCACATAATTTTAAAAAGGAAATTGGGACTAGATGGTAGACTTACATTTCTGTTCACTTAAATTCTTCAGTGATCACCTAAATAAAATTGGGACTGTTAAATATAGCTGATTTTTATAAACCCATAAAATCAAGAAATCTTGCGGGAGAGCAACCCCGACATTGTTTGTCTTTATCTTGCAGCGAGAAGAGAGACGCACACTAGGATAGAGCCAAGCCAAGATTTTCATATAGACTACTGATTTTAAAAATGATTAGCTACTTCTCAGTGAGGAATACGGATAGCCGGTAAACGGTCCGGACTTCCTTAGCAGAGTGGGTGGTTTAAAGGACACTGCGTAAGGCTTCGTCCTTACGTAACATGGTAGTTGTTTTACGGTCCGTACTTATACCTATACTGGATGAAAGTGGGTGCAACTAGTCGTACGAACTCGGGACAGTCTTTAAAGAAATTTCGGTACCCAACAGCTCATTAAACTGTTTGCAAGATTTGACTTCTCACCAATTAAAAATCGACAGGATAATTGGCCGCTCTTACGGCCCTCACTGAGTGAGTTGGTGAAACAAAAGTTTGTATTGTGTTGATTTGTGCGTAAAACTTAGTTGATCATCGAATACCGCACAGTTGTGCCTAGATCATAAACCGTACATCTCTTGTTAATCTCTTTGATTCGAGAATGGAAGATTGTGATAATTTTGTTCGGCCTCAGCGAACCCTTTTCTGACTGCCACAAACTTTCCAGTCTCAAATATTCTGAGGCACTCTTACTCAGAACCACCTTGGGTTAAGGGACACCTTTCCCTTGAATCCTCCTCTTATAATCCTTTCCAAACTATTGACTCTGATTTTTCGCAATCTGAAGGTGAAAAGAAGCACTCACAAAAGATGCCTCCAAAGAAGAGCAATCATGAAGATGAACTCAATGAAGATCCAATGCAAATGGTTCTCGCGTGTCTGAGCAGCAACAAAATTTAATGAGGGAACAACTAGAAGGGTTGAATGTAGAGGGAAAACCACCAATGGAAGCCGCATACAATCCCGGGAAATACAGAGTTAGAAATTACTTGCAGCCACCTCAGCCAGAGGTTCACCATGAACTGAAGCCACACTTCCTGAGTCAATTACCACAATTTCATGGTAATGCAAATGAAGAACCATATGAATTTTTGCGTGATTTGGATCTAGTATGTTCTAATCAGAGGCACCCACAAGTCAGTCAGGACTGCATTTGTCTCACTGCATTACCTTTCGCCTTGAAAGGTAAGGCAGATTATTGGGTGAAAAATTTGGGAGTGACGGTGACAACTTATGATAGGTTCAAGAACCTGTTCTTGAAGAAATTCTACCCTTTGAGTCGAAACAATCAAATGAGGACTCGCATCACTAGTTTCTCTCAGATGTCGAATGAACCATTTTGTGATGCATGGGATAGATTTAAAGATCTGCTGCAGAAATGTCCCTTCCATGACCTAGATAATAACATCCTGGTTTAGTCCCTCTATTCTGGCCTCAACTACAAGAATCAGGATTTAGTCAGTGCTGTCTATGGAGGCAATTACACATCCCGAGGAGCTGAGACCGTCCGGAAAATACTGGAGCAGATGGCGGAGACAAGTCATTCACAAATCGCCAGTAGAGCTTACACTGATTCCCTGAACAACTTTCAAGCCAAAGGAGGGAAGCAAAGTGTCGCGGAAATAGCAGAAGATTTGATTCCCAACATGAACATCATCGCAGATAAATTAACAGTGGTGGATCAAATTAATAAAAGGATGAACGACATCGACAATAGGATCTCCCAGTTTCCAAAGCAAATGGAGGAGCTAACTGAGAAGGTATCCAAGATAGGGATACCCACTACTCCTACAGCCCCGGTCTATCACGTGCATCATGTCCAGGAGCAGTCAGGATCAGGACAACAGCAAGCGTGGGTTCAGGACCAATCGTCTCCAACCTTTCTAGCAGTCACCTCCACCAGCCGAGATAGTCGAAGAAGCCCCGCCTCTGACATTCGAAATAAACGGCATTTGGTACACACAGGAAAATACCCGACAAGGTAATACGGGGGACCATCAGCAATATCAACGTCCACCTACCTTCTACAATGTCGTATTTCCTACAGCTCCACAGCATACTCAGCACTCGAGGCAGCAGCATCCATACAATCGTCAGAACCAAGCTCAGCAACATCGTCACCAATATCAAGCTCCAAATCAAGCATCTCAATCATCCAACCCTCCTGAAGAACCGTTGGATATCTAGAGACAAATGCTGGAGGAAATTCACAGCTTTCGAAATGAGTTGTACGATCTACGGGTAGATGTTAATCATTTATTCCGTTGGAAGGATAAACAGACAGCCCCAGCCACAGCTATTCCCGCCCAAGTTCAAGCTAACCCAAATAGCTTGAACAGATCTCAATCATCTCAACACAATGGCCAGGTATACTATTCAGATTTCTCCACATCTGAACATGATCGTTTGACAATATCAATGCCATGTCACTCAGGAGCGGAAGGATCGTGGTCGTACCTGACCGGGTAAGGGAATCAGACCATCAAGATTTGGAAGATCAACCGGAGGAGGCTTCTGAGGTTGAAGAAGAAGGACGCCCGAGGATTTCAGCACAAGATAAAGGAAAGGCATCTATGGAGACCGCAGAGGACCTTGAACCTCTAGTTACTGCAAAAATACCTTTGTCACCATTTCAGCAACATGATTATTATCAAAAAAATTATGATTGTAATAAGAACTCCAAATCTAATAAAGATGCTCTTATTTATGATTCTGGCTCTCTTTCTCCTGTCTCAAATGCTTCCATTCCTTTCCCCCATGCTCTTAGGAAAGGAAAACAAAAGAAAAACATTTAGAATGACCTAGTGATGGAAAAGTTCTGCCAGCAGAATATCACAGTCAAAGTACCCTTAGATCAATATGTGGCCAGTAATCCAGCATTTAAGAAATACTTGAAAATGAAATGTACTCCCACCAGGACTCGTACAAAGAAAACAAATCATTTTGTGGAGATTCGTATCCTGACAGTAGCCACTACCAAATGCGTCAGAAATCAACATTTACCAAGAAAGAAAAGGGATCTGGGTGCTCATTATGTGGAAAGTCACATTGGCGGCATTGCATTCGCACGTACACTTCTCGACAATGGTTCTTCCATCAATCTTCTTCCCTTAGCCTTATATTACAGATTGGAGTTAGGTCCTCTTCAGAAATCATTATCTTTACTCCAATTCGCTGACAAATCTACTAAAAGACCTAAGGGAGAAGTGAAAAATGTTATCATTATGGTCGAGGGTACGGAATACAAAGTGGACTTCACTGTCCTTGATATGTAAACCCCGAACCATTGGAAGGAATCACAAATCATTCTTGGAAGACCATTCATAAGAACCGCCATGTATTCGATTACGGTACCAGAATGATGAAATTTCGCTCCCTAGATGGAGAAGTGGATATGGAGATGAAACAAACAAAGTGGCAAAGACCAGATTCCGAATCCACCACTGAAGATGTCGAAACATCCGAGTGTAATCTCATTAGCACTACTGGGCCATGGGACCAACTGCCAGATCTTCAGATTGCTAACACCACAGCAGAAGAAGAAACAGTGCATCATGCAGTATGCAAGATGTTGCCAGACAAAACTAGACACCCGGATGTTTATACTCTTGATAACACAGAAATCCTTTCGGATTTGTCATTCCCATATTCTTCGGGAAAATCAAGAAATATCGATGACGAGTCGGACGCGGCTTTGGCCGAATTACCGCACTACTTTTGCGATCCGACTCACATTCCTTCAGGATTAATGGCTAGCATATTACAGAATTATTCACCACCAACCAGCACGGAGTCAGATTTAAAAGACATTCAGCCAGACTTGATTGATGATCTAGATTTTTCAGAGCTGAAACCCCTCCCTCCCACACTGAACTATGCATTTCTTAATGGACCCAAAGATAAATTCCCTGTGATCATTAGCTCATCATTAACCATGGACCAAGAATCTAGATTACTAGAAGTCCTTGAGCGAAATCGAAAAGCCATCGGTTGGACTGTGTCGGATCTCGTAGGAATCAACCCCACGCTCAGCTCGCACCAAATGTATGTTGAGGATAACGCAAGCCTTCCTGTGAATTTCAGAGAAGATTAAACCCCAATCTTCAGGGAGTAGTTAAGAAAGAAATAGAGAAATGGTGCATAGCAGGTTTTATATACCCCATCTCTGTCTCCAAGTGAGTGTCCCCCCTTCATGTTGTCCCAAAGAAATCAGGAATCCATATGGTCACCAACGAGGAGGGGGTAGAGATCGCGACCCGAGGACCCACGTCGTGGCGCGTTTGTGTCAATTACTGGCGCATGAATGCTGCGACAAAGAAAGATTACTTTCCACTACTATTTATTGATCAAATCTTGGAGAGACTTGCAGGGAAAGCATTCTTCTATTTTTTTTGATGGGTACTCTGGCTACAATCAAGTAGCCATCGCTCTCGAGGATCAGGAAAAGACCACATTTACATGTCCTTTCGGTACCTACGCATTCAAGCGCATGCTCTTTTTTTATTTAATTTTATTTTGAAACCATTTTCTATAGTTTATTAGTTATGTAAGTCCTTGAATTCTGATTGGTCAACTCGGGTCTATTGACTTGAGTCAACCCCTCCCCTAAGTCGGGTCCCAACCCGATTTTGCTCGCTGGAGCCGCTTCTCCATATTTCCCCATTCAACTCCTCCCACTGATTACCTTAAAATTTGGACATCGAATTCCTCCAAGATCCATGATTCACACTGATCCCTATGTAAAGATGGATCCTCTTAGGGTTTCGCACACACCCTCGATCCTTCTAAACTCTAGAAACACCCTATAAATCCATCGACTCCATCTCCATTGCGGGGTAGCGCGTCCCTTGTGCCTCCATTGGTATCTTTCGAATCGTGATAGGGTTCCTCTGTAGCCTTTGGAGCATGTTTGGGTGCCAGATTGGACGTTGCTCTGTTATGGCCGGAGTTTTTCCGTCTTGAGTAGCCTCTGCTGCCTATCGCAGCAGGATCGAGGCCATCACCCTCGAGTCCACCTCATATGTTATTCGCACAATCATCTAAGAGCATCAGGTACCCCCCATTGCCTTTCTTTTTAGCCTGATTCGCTTGATTTATCCATCATCTTTGCTGCCATTTTAGTTGCTCCGACCATCTAGTCGGAGCTCTGTAGCACCCATCCAGCTGCTCAGATTGCATCTCCCGATCACCCTTCATCTCTTAGCATAACATGATCACCCTTAGTTAAGAACTTAGGGTAGGATTTAAGGTCGGACCTCCATTGTCCATATTCGTCGGAGGTCACGTCCCACTCCCCATCGCTTGTATGTTTTTCCTTGCGTAATAACCCTGGTCGAAGTATCATCTCCGGGCCTCACGTACCTTTACAGGTCACGGAGTGAGAACAGACCCGAATTGGATCTCCAGTTAGCCAGGCGGAGCTTCTTCAGGAGCACCACGATCGTCGCACTCATCTGCATGTTCCCATCTTCATCTAAGCCATCAATCTAACGTGGATTGCTCCCAAGAGCGTATTGGACCCATCGGAGAGTCAATCGAAACTACATATCAGCACCTACATGCAATTTAAGCTCTAGCACTCCCTTCTTCACAATTTGTCCAGATACCTCCCCGTCTGTCGGATGACGGAGGCTTCCTCCAAAGTACATCAGGGCCATACGAGGCATCTCACTTTGAGTGCTCAGATCAGATCTCTGGCTAGATCTGGCCACATGTTAGCTCCTTTTCCAAGACCATCAGATCGTGCCAATAACAACCATCTAGACCTTACAACTACGCCACGTACGTCAGCCATCATATCTTTTTCAACACAGCATCAGAGCCGTCAGATACATCATGCTCCACGCACTTGTCCTCGAGGATATAATTCCTTTTTACCATGTACTTTATGTTATTTTGATTTAGTCAATAAATTAATATGTAGTTAAAAACTTTTTGCATTAAGGTCCCTATGTTTTCTATATTTTCACTTTAGTCCAGTCGAGTCAGTAACATGTAGCTTCACGTGTTATTTGGTGTATTTGCATGTTTTATCATATGCCTTGGACTAGTTATTGAAATAGATTACGTTTCGATAAATTGCATATATGCCCTTGTGAGTACAGGTCATTGTTGTTCATGCTGCTTTTTGGATTATTTACATTATGGCCCTTGTACTTTCATTATTTATTAATTAACATGCCCAAAAACTTGAAATATTTGCATATTAGTCCTCGTGCACTATTTTTAATTATGTTCTTTTATTAACTGTAATAAATAGTTAATTAACTTCAAAAGATGCCAAAAAATTTCATGTAGCTCATGCTTGCATGTTTTAGTTATGGTGATTTTTGTTTATTGATTTTATTTTATATTATTAAAAATTCAAACAATAGAAAAGCCCCTTTTGTCATATAAAATTTATAAAAAAATCGAAAATCTTGTAAAATTTCCATAAAATTTATGTAGTTGTCTTTTATCATATTTTAGCTCGTGTATCATTTTTTCTCAAAAATATCTTATAAAAAACCTAAAAATTTGCAAAATACTCAAAAAAATATAAAATTCATATAAAATAAACAAAAATTCCAAAAATTGCATTTTTCAATTTCTGTTTGTAGATATTTCTTTATAGTTTTTGATATAAAAAAATTATTTCCAAGAGTTTTGAGCATTTTATCTAATTTTAAATTGAAAAATACCTCTGATTGTACATTGTTGAATTTATTTCTCACTATTTGATTTTTAGAAAATTACAAAAATATCGAAAAAATCTCCAAAAAATTCCAAAAATACTATAAAATATATAAGATGAAAATATTTTTGCCTAATTTTTTCTGAGTACTTTTTACCCTGAAAGTCTTCATGGATGACTTCTCGGACAATGGTGATTCCATTTGATACATATTTAGCGCACTTGGACCGAGTCCTCAAGAGATGCAGGGAGGTCAACTTGGTACTCTCCTGGGAGAAGAGTCACTTTATGGTGACTGAGGGTATCGTGTTGGGGCATGTCATCTCCAAAAAGGGAATGGAGGTCGACCCTGCTAAGGTGGATGTGATCAAGAAACTTAAGCCACCAACCAACGTCAAGTTGGTGAGGTATTTTCTAGGGCATGTTGTATTTTATCGAAGGTTTATCCCTGATTTTTCAAAGATCGCCCGCCCACTGACTGATCTCTTAGTTAAAGACAGCGAGTTTATTGTGAATCACAAGTGTCTTGAGGCCTTCGAGCTCCTGAAAAAGAAAATATGTGAATCGCCAATATTACAAGCTCCCGACTAGTCTCTTACCTTTGAGATCATGACTGATGCATCGGATTTTGATGTCGGAGCTGTGCTTGGATAAAGACGGGATGGAATCCCTTACGCGATTCACTATGCGAGCAAAGTATTGGATCATGTATAGAAAAATTATACAGTGACTGAAAAGGAAATGCTCGTCGTTGTTTGGACCTTGAAAAATTCAGATCATACATATTAGGTTCCAAGGTGACAATTTTCACTGATCATACGGCAAGTAGATACCTCATGGATAAGAAAGATGCGAAGGCACGGCTTTTGAGGTGGATCTTGTTAATCCAGGAATTTAATTTGGAGATCAAGGATAAACCTGGAATCAAGAATGTTGTTGCTGATCACCTTTCCCGAATTGAGAAAAATGATTATCCTGATACTGGACCTATTAAGGAGACTTTTCCAGACGAATCTGTTTGCGTTATTGATTCAACTCCAATATATTCCAACATCGTGAACTATCTTGTCTCCAAGAAGGTTCCCTTTGGTTGGACCAAGAGAATGATTGATCGACTGAAGTCGGATTCAAGAAAATACCATTGGTATGATCCTTTCCTTTTCTATGAAGGAGCGGATTGTGTCTGGAGAAGATGTATTCCTCAGGAAGAATACCCAGAGTGTCCTCACACATTGTCATTCTCTCGAGGCTGTAGGACACCATTCGGGAAAGAGAACCGCACATAAGGTACTCCAAGGTGGATTTTACTGGCAAACCTTATTCAGAGATGCTAATGAATTTGTACGGTCTTGCCCGATTTGCCAAAAGGATGGGGGGACTATTGGTTATAAAGATGAAATGCCCATGCAACCAATGATTTCTGTGATGTTTTCGATGCATGGGGGATTGATTTTATGGGTCCCTTTCCCAATAGCAATGGATTTGAGTACATCTTGTTAGCATTTGATTATTTATCTAGATGGGTAGAGGCTATTCCAACCCGAACCGCAGATAGTAAAACCGTCTGTAAGTTTATCAAGGATAATATCATTGCAAGGTTCAGAATACCAAAGTTTTGATTTCTGATGGAGGTAGCCACTTCGTGAATAAGGAAATGAGATCTTTGGCTAAAGAGTATAAATTTGAGCATAGAATAGCCAACTCATATCATCCACAATCTAATGGCATGGCAGAGGTTTCTAATAGAGAGGTGAAAGGGTATTCTTCAAAAATTGGTTCGTCCAGATAGGAAGGACTGGTCAAACTATTGGACCAAGTTCTGTGGGCCTATGGGACGGCCTATAAGACTCCACTCGGAACGTCACCTTTTAGGATGATCTATGGAAAGCCATGCCATCTACTTGCAGAATTGGTTCACAGATCTGAATAGGAGATTCAAAAAGTTGAATTGGAGTGTCATCTTGGGAAATTATGTCGAGACTTAAATTTGAATGAGCCAATTGAAATCCGAAACCGAGCATATGACAACAGTGTGATCTATAAGGACAAGGTCAAGAGATGGCATGATAGACACATTCGAGATAAAACCTTTGTCCCTGGGCAGAAAGTATGGTTGTTTAATACTCGGTTAAAGATTTTCATGGGAAACTGAAATCAAAATGAATGGGTCCTTATGTTTTCATCGATGTACATACCAATGGAAGTGTGGATATTGCCGAACTCAAAAATGATGCACAACCTTTCTTAGTAAATGGACAATTGCTGAAGCCATTTATAGAGTCACCCAAAGAGCAGACAGTTCAAGTTGAGGTCATCTACTTCACACAGAGCGAGGACATTGAAGATTTATCAGATCGATCCCACCCTCCCTCCCGACGACATCGGTCTCCTTGTACAGCTTCTTCCTATACTTAGGCCAAGGCCTAAGTATATGGGGGACCGATGTCATCTGTATATACCATTTTTCTGCATCACACTCCTTCTCCCGATCACTCCATTTTCACTTTCTCTTATACTTAGGCTGACCAGAGCCTAAGTAAAGGGGGATCCGACACCCACCTATATCTACTCTCCTCATTTACATATCACGACCGCCTCTTCTCGTGCTCTTCTTCTATACTTAGACTATTCACAGTATAAGTATAGGGGGGCATACCATTGTATATCAAAATTTTACTCTCTTACGCTTAGCCTGAGCTATGTCTTCTTTATACTTCTTGTGCTCTGAGGACACAACACTCGCTAAGTATAGGGGGTCTGTATCTATACTGTGTATATATTTTAGCCATACCTCATACTTTCACGTAAGTCTATATGTATTTAGGGGTGGGTAATTAATCAAAAACAACAACAAAAGAAAAGAAAAAGAAAAAAAAGAGATTTGCTACTAACAGTGACTTCCCAAAATTTTGAAAAAATGGCTTCTTATTCATTTCTGCATATATATATATATCTTTAAAAAAAGTTTGCATTCCACACATCTGCACTTCATCCAGCATCGCATTCATTTGCATCTGTGAAAAGTCATCGGGTTCTGAACCGAGTCATGAGCCGAAACCGAGAGTGGTCTGGACTTGACCTTAATCCACCTAATATTCAGAGAAACTTCACCGAGAAATAGAATTTTAGAAACTTCAGGCCGTTGACTTAATTCTTTAAGTTCCACATGACAATGTGCAGAGTTTGACTCTTAGTGTCTAACCTGGTCTCTTCATTCTGAGTAAAACTCTGAAATAAGGAATTAATTTGTACTCTCGCACTATGCACTTAGCTCAACTCAGACAGGATGTTGGAAGACTGTGTGAGTTTCTTTTCTGGTAGCGTGGAAATCTAAAGACCATAGTATGGGTTGAAATAAAGCTTTGGAAAAGGGATGGACCGCTGGGCACAATTTTTTCTATGACCCCAAAAATGTACGGAACAAAAAAGATTCTATATCCGTAGGGGCATAACAAGATCCAAGCAGAACCACCAAAAACTCCAAATATAAAGAAGCATTCTACCAAATAAATATCTGACCAAAAGGTCCAAGCTTCAGAAACCTGCAGATCTTGTTGAAGACTCGGTTACACTGGCCATCTTCACAAGGATAGGTGACTACACTGGCCACCCTCCAGTTCCTTTCTCATTCTTCTAACTTCTCCCAATTCGATTGTGAACACAACGCGACAGACCTTAGAAGGAAATACCTGACTCCCTGAGGACGAGTTACTGGAGAGGAGGTTTGTGTGGTAGTCCGGCATTCTGGATGGGAAGAGCTAAAACCTTTCACAACACATGAGTCGATTGTTCAATGTTCATAGGGTATACTTTGGGAAGAGGATAGATCTAAGATGACTTCTGAGTCGAAACTGTAGCAATGATGTGTAGAACTTGAGGATTGTTGATTTTTAAAATTCTAAGTCTCACAGAAGTTCTGCCACACTATTAATCCAAAGGTTAAGTCTAGTACCATTTTCACCTTCATCTCGTGGTCTTGGTATGGAACCCAATCTCATTTCACTTCATAGCATTTCTTTTTGATGCTCAAGGACGAGCATAGTTTAAGTATAGAGGGATGAAGAATCTCGAATTCATCACTCTAAATCTCATTTATTAAGCTCAAATCCCTCAAAATCAACAGCATATCTGCATCTATTCTACATAATTAGCATTCATGCATGTTTTCATAAGAATTGCATTTTAGCACTAATTTCTGCACAAAATAAGAAGCCAAAAATCTCAGCCAAAAATGACCTGTAAATAGCCTAACCAGATTTTTAACTCATTCATGCTAACTCCGAATAAGCCAAAACCACTCCACTGTGTACATCTCACTAACAAGAATAAAGGAAAAATACAAAAAAATAACTAACCCGAATAAGTGGACCAAAAACCCAAACCCTAGTTTCAGGATTTCCAGACTAAAAACCTCATATATTCCTCATCTAGTGTCTGATTTAATCCTACTTACTTTTGAACTAATATACATTCAATTACCTTCAAAACAAGACCAAGTTCAAGTGAATCGGGGCTCATATGTGAAAAGTGGGTTTTGGGCCTCTTTTGTACATTGTGTATTTTAGTAGTTTTTGACCTATTATTTTATGTACTTATTTTATCAATTAATAAAAATCCAAAAAAATAGATTAATGTGTAATTATTTATCTTTGATTTTGTCATATTTTTTCGAATTTTTATCTGGTTTAAAAATAAAATAAAAATTATAAAACCCAAAAATCAAGGTATTCTATGTACATGGGATACCCCAAAAATATCACTTTGTGCATTTGATCGATTTTGAATTTGATTCATAAAATTGTAGATCTCATCGAGACGAACAATTTTCATAAAGAAATTTTTTCGATCCGAGGTCGTTTGCTATTTATTCTGTATTTTACAAAAGATTTATTTTCCGAAGTTTCTGGTGCTGACACGTGGCCGCCCCTGGGGCCGCCACGTGTCAACCATTTTGGCATATTTATTTATTAAAGTTTTTATTTAAAAATTAAATTAAATTAAGCACCCGCACGTGCGTCGCACGTGCCCCTCAGAGCGCGTGCCCTCCCCTCTCACGCCCTCCTGCCACCATGTGGCACTACCAGGGTCGTCCGATCTCGGCCAATCGGACGGCGCCTGTAGGCCGTCGTCTTTCTCCTTTCCTCTTCGAGCTCCGCCGCCCCCACAAATCTCGTCGTGTCGCCCGCGTATCTCGCAGATCTCGCCACCGCCAAATCTCAGATCCTCCGCATATCTCGCCACTGAATTCCCCTTGTGATCTCCGATCATCCTCGTCAAGGCCCAAATCGAATCAAATCACCCTTCACCGACCTTCCTTCCTCGGCGAGCCACTTCCCCTATTTAAAGCCATCGCAGCCCCTCGATCAGACCATCCGTCATGCGTCTCCTTCTGGCTGTGACAACCAAGGATCGGCGTGATCCAAGAGCTCTCCGCTCCTCGTCGCAACCCGTTCCTCTGCAGTTGCCCCGCTCCGGCCGCTCGTCGCCATCGAGCCCTATCTCCTCCTAGGTACTTACTCTCTCTCTCTCTCTCTCTCTCTCTTTCTATCTTCACCGCCGACCTGCTCCGCCTTCATCCCCAGCTATCTTCGTCAACGACCTCTAAGCTTCACCTCGTCCACCGACCTCCTCCAGCATCAGCCTTGGCCGAGCTCCGCCCCTCGCCTTGGCCGAGCCAGCACCGGTCAATACGGGAGCGTCCACCGGCCCTCTGCTCCCCTCCGCCTCGCCACTGGGGACGGGCCCGAGGCCCTCGCCTCATGTGCGAGGCACGTGGCGGGGGATCTACTTCAGCCGCACGTCACCCACGGGTCACGTGTAACTCACGTGCCCGTGGGGCAAATTGCAAGAAAGCCCTCGAAGGACTACCATATCGTAGATTACTCCAGCCACTCCAGGGTCACGTGCCTGGCACGTGACCTCTGGAAAAATTGCACAAAGCCCCCCATCGGTCCTGGTAAATACATATAGGCCCCCCTGCATTTTATGCCTATTTTATTTACTTATTGTATTGCAGAAATACCCATGTCTTTCTTCTTCATTTCGGACCTCTACATTATAGTATTTAAATTATCCAAAAATAGCATGATGTTAGTTCATTAATTCTCTATCTTTTGACATATTATGGAAATTTTTGTGATCATTGGTTAATTAATAATTAATTGTTTTGTGAAAATTTGCATATTTTACCCGATTTGTGCTCTTAAATTTGCCATTATTAACCGTTGCTCTAAAAATCCCCGAAAAATCACATATTGTGGAGTTCATTGTGCTTGATATTGTGCCCAAAAAGAATTGCATTTGAATGCATAGTTTGCCCTGTAAAAATCATTTTGCATATATCAGTGTTTAATTTTTAATAGGTATTACATCTCACATTTTCAAGGTTTAGGATTTTTCTGAGATCAATCACCTAGTGATAGATCTTGGATAATTTTGATCCTTTAAAATAAGTAGGTTTAGTATTTATCATAATTAAATATTGAAATTTATCCTGTTTGCATTAAAAAATTCATAAAAAAATCATATTTCATCCAAAAATTCCAAAAAAAATAAAGTTCATTCATTCCATCATATTTTATATTGTGGTCAAGTTTCGTATTTTTCAGACATCATTTGATCGACTTTGACATTTTAGTCCCTAAAATAGGCCAAACTTGCATTTTGCATCCTTAATCGCATTAAAAATTACAAAAAAAAGACCGCTTCGAAAACCGTACACGAATTTTGATAGACTTAATTCCAGGTTGTTCCTTTGCCTCCTTGTATTCGACCTTGGGACTTGCCGAAGTAAAATAAATATAAAACCACACGATTAACAATTGACGCAATAATTGTGGTTATTTTTATTGATCGATTCCGATTGCTGCCTACAACGCACGACAAATCATTTTAACACGAACGATAAATACACCTTCTTAACTTAGCGAATTTCGGACTCATCAGACAGCTCAATTGTAAATAATATTTACTAATCAATGGTTAATGTGAATTGGATTCACATTGGACAATTAATTGGAAATATAATTTGTATTTTGTTTTGAGTTGTGAATGAGATTCACAATTTCTTTGGCATGATTGAAATTTTCACTAATTAATTTGGAATTAATTTAGTGAATATATTTGCAATAAATGTTGTTGCAAATAATTAAGAGATAATGAGATTTTATCTCATAAAAAATAAAGAGGCGTCACCCATGGATTATCCATAGGTGACGCCCCATCTTTTTAGGAGGACGTTTTCTTTTATCCTCTTTATTATCTTGATTAATTTTATTAAGTTAAATTATGTTGATGATAATACAACATATATTTAATTTAATATAAATTAAATTGTTGTTTCTTTATTAAACAACAATGATCATGGCCATTGATTAAAAACACAAATCAATCTAACCATTGATTTTGTATATCCCATGGATTGTGATACATGGACTCTCAAACTAATTTATAAGAAGGGGAAGCCCTAGCCCTTCATATGCAAGTCTACTCTCTCTCTATCCTCATTCTCACGACATCTCTCTCTCTAAGGATGGTCGTCCATTTAAGTTCTTGAGAGAATTACAGTCGTAGCTACGTTGTCGTGATGTCGCCTCGATTGCTCATGGATCTATGTCTTCCTTGGAGATTATAGCTAGAAAACATCATATTTCATTGGACGAAATCAGGAGATTCATTGTTTGGATCTTCATCTTGGATTACGGGAAGCACGCGCCTCATCATCACGCCCGCAAGTGCATTCTTCATAGATCGGATTTGAGTTAGGAGGATATCTTACTTTAGAGATAAAGTGATCGCAAACACGCTTCAAGAGGTATTTCAAATACTTTGTGGTTTGGGATCATGTGGTTTCATCATATGATTTAAAAAATTTTAAATTTCGCCGCACCAAGTGACTAGTGTGACTAGTCACTTCGATCGCATCAGATGCGATCATCACGCTTCCGTGATGCGCTTAAGGATTTCCCATATTCTTCACTTGCCTCTCCTCTTCCCTACCTTGTGCATTTTTTGATGCCTTGTTTTTTCTCAGTCAAGAGCTCACTATTGGAGAGCAACCTTTACCTCTCTTCCGCTATCTTAGGTGTCTGTACCTGACCAATAACATATATAGCCTCCATCTTTCCAGACCTCTCTCTCCATAGCCGTCCTGGAACTATACCAAATGAAAAGGATTGCTCTCCGCAAGTACTCATCAGAAGGTAGTACTTAGAAAAGAGAAGTGCTCTTCCCTACTCTGCTTTCTCTTATAAGGCAATCTAGTTTTGATTTACGGGGTCTCAGATCATATTCTTTCTTTTAAGGGGGTTTTAGTCTCTAATATGTGAAAAGTCTTTCTCTCCCTGATCGTCTCTTATTCGGACGGTTAGCGAATGGAAAGTGCTAGCCCGGGACAACAATTTCCTCGCTTGGGGAAGAACATTCAAATAGAAGCAGAAACCTGAGTCCTGCCCACTACTACATCTATATATGATGATACCAGTCTTCAAATATTCTTATCTTATATCTCAGATGGCTAAACTAGAGGCTGAAGAAGTCACTCCGGCCCCGGGCTCATCTCTTTCACTCTTCTGCCAAGGTTGGGACAAATGACCACTAGAAAGAAAAAAAAGGCAGGATGAAGATGTATATTGGAAGCTTCTATTCTATCTATATAAGGAAGTTAAGTTGATGAATCGTGTAGGAGGCTATCAAATATGGTCTCTCTCTCCCAATCCACTTTTCAGCAGAGACCCCGGGAATAATGGGCACATCATGTCGGGTGTCGACTTCACGATGGCTAAAATGATCTTCTATGATATATAGTTCACATGCCCCACTTGCTATAGGGCAAAAGCTAGTTAAATAAAAGTGAGCTCTTTTGCATTAGTCAAAGAGAGCAAGGTTGGTAACGAGAGGAGAGAGCCCTAGATTATAAGTACAGCTTGAAAGCTTGAAGTCAGTATAGGAAGAATGCAAGAAATGTCAAATGCGAAACTTTTCCATTCTCATTCTCATATTACTATTGATTTTTTCCGGTTGTCAAAGAAAGACAAATGAGGGCGTTCCTAGGATGTAGCCAACGAAGTCTGCATGCCCTTGATAGTGAATCAACCACGATCCGTTCTTTGTCAATGCCTGAAAGGAACTATGTAATGCCTTATGGGTTGGCATTTTCCCAGAGCTTTCAATGATTCCTTGACCATATATCTCTCATAATATCAAGGGCTGAGATGTCAGACTTGAGAATGCAAGAAGACCTACTAGCTTTCGTTCTCAATCTAGAAGAAATGGGGCAAATGTCAGTCACCATCCAAGGTTTTGGTAACCATAGATGTCTCCTTTTTGGCAGGGCTTTGGGAGTTCAATCTATGTTTGTGACTTTCTAGGACGCTAGAGCCTTTTCCTCATCTCTGACTCTTTCTCTGCCCCGGTCTCACCACCTACTAGATAAGTTCTCTCTAACGACCTCTTTTGCCTTTGTTAAGGTGAGACAGAGGTATGCTCTCTACTTATCAGACGCATTGTCAGAGTACAGAAAGGGCTAGCTCTTTGCACTATGTGCCCATGCTAACTAACTATGATATGGCGTGGTCAAGCAGTTTGAATGCTAGCCTTGTCTTCTATAAAGTGAGTCAGCGGCGAAGATATTCAGAGAGGTCCTTCTTGATGTAGGAATTCAGAATCAGCAAAAAGAGGAATTCAAAATCCGTAGTTGCCCAAGCCAATGCTATACGGAGAAGAGACCCAGTCGCCAATTTTTCTAAGGCCCTCACTATTCTTTTTCGGGCGAACAAGAACTAGAAACTCAATATTCAAAGAAGAAGGAAATTTTGTTGTTTTCCACATATCAAAATTGGGTGGATTGATGGTCAAGGATCGAGGCAAGTAAGAGGACTAGACATAGGATAGACTTATGCCTTCTTTGAATGAACTTCACTATGCCTCGTCTTCACCCCCCATGTCTTCAACTACTTCTTCCTGCAGATGATTCATGAAAGATAGATGACAGACGGAACTATAATGCTCAGTCCTCAACCAAAGGTAGCTGACTTGCTAGGAAGAATTCAAAAAAAAACCAGACTCATAGTGGGGACATGAGGAAAGATCATCTATTTTGATAGGTCGAAGCATCGATGGTCGGAAGTCAGGTCCAGAACTATAGAAGCAGAATCTTGGGGTGGTCACTAATGATGAACTAAGTACATGGTCTTTTTTCTCTTAGTAGAACTCGTGGATGACCTTGTACTTTTTTTAGTAAAGTAGACCCTTGGACTAATAATGCCTCCTCACCCACCTTGTCTCATATACTACCTCATAGCCTGAGAGTCTGTCGCCTTTCCAATACCTAAATTCCTCGTGGAAAAAAACAGTACTATTAATTCCACCTCTAAAGATCGTTGGTCGATGGTTTCAAAAATTCATCATAGGGTATGTTATGATTAGTGATTCACTTTAGAGCCTATGTGAACTATGGCTTCACACCTTACATGGAATCAGAGTCCTGGTACAGAGTAGCACCATCTCTAGTCCTCGTCGCCCCTCGTTTATTCATATCTTATTCATTTATTCTTTAGACTTTTCTATACTCAGTACGAGTTATGTCCTGTCTTTTCTCTCTGATCTATGAAGACATAGCTCAATCTAAGT
The DNA here is from genome assembly GCA_037367405.1 of Ottelia alismoides. Lineage (NCBI taxonomy): Eukaryota > Viridiplantae > Streptophyta > Magnoliopsida > Alismatales > Hydrocharitaceae > Ottelia > Ottelia alismoides. Next base: position 818,393 of record JAZKJV010002553.1, on the reverse strand, counting down.
ATAGGGGGGTCGTATATACTGCGTATATACTTTAGCCATAACTCGTACTTTCGTATTTTTAATAATAAATATGGCTAATTACACTACTAAAATTCATTAAAAACCTTAATAAAAAGATGCAATTATTTCTCAAATTATTTTTGTACTTACTGATTAATAAATCAGGTGAAAATATTTTTTGCAAAATGTTTGAAAAATAGTTTGAAAATCCTTTGGAAAAATCTTTTGAAAACTATTTGGAAAATGTTTTGTTACAAGTTTTCAACCTTTGTAAAAACATTTTGATTGTAAACTTATTTTCTTTGAAATAAAAAAGATTTGAAAATGATTTGCAAATGGTTTGAAAAATGGTTGCAAATATAATTGAAAAATCTATATATACTGTTTGGAAAACCTTTGCAAAAATGATTTTCAAATGTGCGTACATGTTTGTAAAAATTGTTTGAAAAATTATTTTGGACTATAGTTTTCAAAGTTGTTTGAAAAACCTGTGTCAAATAAGTTTGAGGAATATATACATCTCATCTAAAATTCACTATATATATATATTATATTTATATTTATAAAACTGACCACTTATCCTTGTAAATTCTTAAATCCACTCCTTGTGAATATAAGAAGCACTCCCGTGTATATATTTGTACCTAGTTTTCAGCCAAAACCTTTTGTTTTCAAAAATCCGAAAAACATTTGCAAAATTAAAATTCAAAAAAAACATTTGAAAAATCTCTTTGAAAATACAAAAAAATGCATATGCATCATCATCTTTTCAAAAATCCATAAAAAGTTCAAAATCTTGAAAATTGCATCACAAAAATATTTTCTGCATCGCATTGCATAGCATGAACATTTTTCGGATTGAGTTTGATAGTTGAACGAGTCTAAGTAAAATCCGAAGATTGGAGCTTGGTTGGACCTTAAAATCTACCTAATTAACAGAAACCTTATAGGAACTGGAATTGAGGTACTTCAGGTCTGGTTGACTTAATTCTTTGAGGATCACGGGACTTGGTTCAATGGATTATTGACTGCCTAAGTAGAGTATTTCAGAGCACACGCACAACTCTTGTTGATAATGACCTAACTTGGACGCCTGCACCTTTCACTTGGCTCAACTCAGTTGGAGTGATGAGGAGGTTGGATTTGCCGGTATGAGACGCACACAGGCGGAAACACTTGTCCTCCTCTAGGGAGGGAAGTGCATCCCAACCTGTCCAGTGATGATGAGTTCCGAGGATAGGAGATTGTGGGTTGCAATAAAGCTTCAAAAAAGGGATAGTCTACTGGCTCAAGAGGAAAAACTCCTTATGTAAATGCTGTTGTATATAGTATTTCAAAAAAATTGTAAAAGCAAAAAGTTCAAAAAAGTGGACAGGCATGTACAAAAATAAAAATGCATGCCGTAGTGTACATATATGTATAGTCAATAAGCAAGCTTGAGCTACAAAGTCAAATCATGTGAGCCTGCAGCTGGATGACTTGACTACACTGGTCTTGCATCCTAGGATAGGTAGCTACACTGGCTACCGTCCATTCTTCTCTTCACCCCCTCCTCTTGAGCTGGTTGCCACTTGAACTTAGAAGGGAATACCCTACTCCTTGAGGAATGAGTTGTTGGATTGGGGAATCATTGGGTTGTCATATTGGAGAAGTCAGTCTCTTTGTCATTCTAGTTGGGAAGAGCCACCATCACTTACACTGTATGAGTCAGATTCATAGTCATAAGGGTTTGCGTATGAGTTGAAATATTTCTGACCTGGCTATTGAGGAGACTTGAGCAGAGTTTTGGGATTCTCGAAGGCTGTTGGATTTCAAATCCGGTTCTCAGTAAGGTTCTGCCCGCACTAAAATTCCAAAGGTCCGACTTAAGCTCCAAACTTTGATTTTGTGAAGACAAGTTTGATAATCAAATTTAATCCACTTTCTTCTTTTTCTTTTCTTTTGTTTTTCTTTCTGCACTTATTGCATAAGTGTTTGCTAGGGACTAGCAAAGGTAAAGTATAGTGGGATGATGAATCCACATTTCATCATCTTTATTCTATCATTTTGGCCCCAAAAACCCTAGTAAATGCGTGTAAATACGTTTAATTCCAGCATCTTAGCATCCATGCATATGCATGTAAATAGTGTGTAACATATTGTATTTAAAGCCAAAATTATAGAATAAATAAAAGAAAAGAAAAAGAATAAAATATTGTAAATATTTTATGACCCAAAACCCCTGAGATCTAGGTATCTTGATGAATAGGTCGACAAGGAATAAAGTAGGGGAGATAAGGGCCAAAATACAATAAAAATACCTTTTATTTTATTCATTCTTTATTCATTTTGGACCTATTTTTGGTTCCACTTTTTATACATCAAATAAAGAATCTTTGAACATGAAAGCTGTAGATAATTAAATATAGAAAAATACAAAATTGATTTCACTCAAAAATATTGTACAGATAAAAAGTTATGATTTGAATAAAATTCCAAAATCCCAACTTCCCCGGACATGTATCTTGCAAATAAAAACTCCAAATGCATCAAACTCACCTTTAATTATATATAGTTTAAAATAACCTATTTAATGGCGGTGGTTTCGCACTTGGCGGATCTACGGTTTGAAAGTTGAGTTTAGACCCCTATTGTATACTTGTACAGATTAAAATATTCATTTTAATATTTATTCTTTATTCTTATGGTTTATATTTTTATAATTTTGTAAATGTTATTTGTATTCAATATGCATATTAAAGACAGAATAAAAACCTAAATAAAATTAAAATTAAAATACATGTATATAATACATAGGTATGATACCTACAAATACTCCTACATAAAATACATTCCTATTTTATTATGTGTACAAAATACCTCAGAAAAATAAAATAAAAATATATTTAAGTGTACAAAAATATTTTATACATTTAGAAAATAATAAACAAAAATAAATAAATTAAATATACAAAATAAAAATAAAATATTTAAATACATAGATACATATACCTATGTAAGCCTAAAATGATAACTTGTACTTATACACCTCATAAAAATAATTAAAAATTATATAAAAATACTTCATAAAAAATATTTTTCATTTTATAACCTAGAATTAATAAAATCATATGAATTTATAAAACATTTCTCGAGGATTTTTCCTGGTTGGTCCACGTGGACCAACCAGGCTCCAGTCTACGTTGATCGGCAGATCAACTGGTCGTCCCCCACCTCTACGCCCGTGTCAGACCTCGTTGCGCCCCCTCTTTCTCGATTTTTTCGAGGTCAAAACTTGCCTCTATTCGTGTAAATCCCTGAAGGACTTTTGTTCCTCGTTGAATCCTCTTTCACGCCCTAGTCTCTCCTAGGGCCGAGGAGCGGCGATTCGAGCCATCTTCCTCAGCCTTTGGGGCGTCAGAACCACATTGTCAAACCATACTTATGCACCCCCCGACCTCCATTTGAATTTTGAACCCCTCTTCCGCAAGCCAAGCTCCCCCCTTCGTGCCCAAATGACAGAGGAAGGTGACAGCTTCCTCCTCCGGTCTTCGGGCGGGTCAAGCGATGCCTGAGGCGTCTCCATTCACCTCCGCCATCTCGCCGACATTGAGGTATTTCCCTCTGGTCTCCAACCATCGAGGCAGCCCTTTTTCCCTTTTATTTTCCTTGTGTTTTATCCTCCTTAGTCTTAGGAATATTTTTCCCCCAAAATCTCATCACCTCGTCCATCGATTCGCCCAACACGAGTACCTCGCCAGAGTGCACCTCCGGCCACCCTTCATTTGCCACCCTTCGCCGCCATTTAGCCTCCGCAGGGTCCAGGCACTTTGCCCTGGACCCTTTCACTCATTTCTTGCAGGTCAAATCCCTTGACTCGGGCCTGGAGCTGGTTTTGCGTTCTCACCGGAGATACTCGGAGCCCAAAGCTCTGCCACCTCCCCGTGAGTACCTCGGCCGTCGTCGAGGAGTTTGAAGCCTCCATGAGCTAGAGGAGGACCCAGGAAGAAGCACGGCCATTTTAGAGCTTGAAAGCATCATCGGCGGTCGAGATCGAGGTTGGGGAAGATAGTCTTCGCCGGCCTTCTTCCCTGTTCTTCGACCTAGATCACCAGTCGTCGGATCGACGCCGGGGCCCAGATAGTCCAGCCACCGTTAGATCCTCGCACGCCTTGACCGTTCGATCACCTTTGGAGGATCTAATCGTACCCGTCGAGGGTGAAGCGTCATCGACCGTCCGATCTTCGACACGTGGCAAGTGGAAGTACACCAGCCGTCGGATCGGGCATGAGGACTTTAGGCGTGGATATTTTGCATCTCAACCCTCGCCCATTTTTGCATTTCTATTTATTCCATAAACTGTCATCTGTAGTTGTAAAACTTTTGTAATATTTGCATATCGACCCCCGAACTTTAGTTATTTGAACTTAGGTCCTTGTCCACGTCACCTCACGTGCCTGTACGCGTGAGGAGATTGGACATTTTGCAGAGGACCCCTCGCAGGTTTGGTTATTTCATTTTGGTCCAAAAACTTCCAGATATAGTGTAATATTTTTGGAGTATTTGCATTAAGGCCCTCGCAAGTTTTGTTATTTGTGTTGGTGCCCCTGCCAGGTGTACGTGCGTATGCACGTGGATTTGGTGCTTTTGCAAGGGTACCCTTGCGAGTTTTGACATTTGTACTTAGTCCATTAAATGTGATATTTAGTTGTAAAATTTTGTGAAAATTGCACTGTGGCCCTTGGATGTTTGTCTATTTACATTTGTGCCCTTGCCAATGTTGTATTTTTGCTTTAATGTTTGCATTTATTTAGTGCATCATTTTAACTCAAAAAATTACCAAAAAAATACCATAGGCTCTTGTTTGCTTGCTCATTTGCGCCATATTTTTGTATTGCATTTTTATTGCATTTTCATTATTATTAAAAATCAAAGACATGCATTTTCAACACTGTTTGCATTAGAAAATCCATAAAATTTAGTAAAAGTTTTTTAATAATTCCAAATTATATTTGTGTGTCTTATCATATTTTAGTGTCATTCCAAACATCACTAAAAAATTCAAAGTAAAACTCTTAAAAATTAGAAAACCCCTAAAAACTTCATAAAATCTAAAAAATTCTAGAAAATCCTAAAAATAGAATCTCAGTTTCTATAGTTTCCTTATTTTATTGCCTTTATTTTAAAATTAATTTGAGAAATTTTTGATACTGATTGATAATTTTTATCCTCATTTTAATTTCGGCCAGTAGCTTAGTTCACTATTTTCTATTATTTCGACTTTAAAAACACCAAAAACATTCAGAAAAATCTCTAAAAATCACAAAAACATTATAAAATTATAAAAAGCCTGAAAAAATTTCATTCCCTGATTTTTCTCTACTTTTACCTATTTTTATAAATACCTTATCCTCATCTTTCTTACTTTATACATATATTATATTATTGAGAAAGAAAATACCAAAAAAATATAAAATATAAAAAGAAAATACAAAATTAGAAAATTGGAAAAGAAAATATATAAACATAAAGTCAAAAATTAAATAAAAATATAAAATTAAAAACCCACAAAAATTTGCATATTTGTAGACACTTGATCACATATCACATTTTGTGCATTATTGCTCGATCTATCTTGTTTACTCCCTGAGTTCGACACTCTACACATACTTGCACTATACACATTTTTGTAGAGTTATAATAAATTTTAAATCCACTTATATTTTCATTTCTTGATTTATATTGTCGTGGGTTAATTGTTGATTAATTAGTGTTTCTTGCGGGTCGCCACAGCGACATTGTAGTCCCGCCTTGTGTGGACTATTTAGACCTGTGAAAAACCCTGATTATCACTCACCCTCAGCCGATATGCAGATTCCGTCCTGATAGGACCCAAGAAAAGAATCAGGCTGCTTTGTATCACCATTCTCCTATTAGTTAGACATGACATACTGATTGAAAAAGACCGTTGTTCTGCTTCAAAACTTTGGGTGAGCTCTTTTCCAGAAAGAGTTCTACCTTGACTTTAGCGATGTAGGCAAGACTATGGCATGCTCAACAACCATCGGGGAAGTACTGAAGTTGCATTTTCTCTAGGATTAAATAACAAAATCAAAAATATACCTACTATATATTCTATTTCGCATGGGAACTTCCCATTTGCTAATGGAGAGTAGGAAGGTAGTCTGGTCCATAGGACGGTCCCTACTAAGTGGGAAGAGGAAAGGTCCTACAGACCTAAGATCGTATAGATATATTTTCAATCAAAGATAAGAGGTAAGAGGCAATCTGCAAGTTTCCAAGCAAATAGTAGTCTGAGGACTTATAGCTAGCTTAGCAGGTTGGGGTTCCAGGTGAGGTGTTGAAGGTGAGACCCATGTAGTCGTCAAGTTCACTCTTATTCATCAGAAGTCTCAGGCTGAGGAGAGGTCAGTGGCAAAGAAGCTGTGTAACTGGGTTGGCATTATCAAAGGAGCAAACTAACAAATAAATAGGCTAGTGTGAACTTCATTGATATGATCTAAACTTTGAGTTTTGATAGAGGAAACCCCGAGGGAAGTACGTGTGTATGGTCTACCTTCTCCAACAACCTAGCCTTGATCACAGGTTCGCTTACTGCAAGTAAGCTTTGCATTTCACTTGTTCCCATTTTCACAAGTTTATTTTATACATAACGTTTGTATTAAACAACACAGGCAATATTTAATTGGCATTGGAAGAAAGGAACCACGAATTTATCTGAAACATCTCCACAAGAAGCACCTTAAAGAGTTTTTGTATTGGTTCAAAGAACATGTAAGTTCATTCATGTGAAATTCTAAGCTCGTCTTAATTTTTAAGTGATCGTTAATACAACTAACTAGTTCTTACTACTTGTACATTCATCATCTTCGTTTGGAAGAAGAATTGAACTATCTGATGAATTAAAGTGTTTAGCTAGAGGTCCATTAGTTGATGTTATTGCTATGATACATATTCTATAATAGCTATCATTTCCATTCCAAATACTTGGATCAAACATTAAGGACCCAAAATAGTGGTGTTGTGATGTATTCAGATACTATCACCAGATAGAATATAGTCCTATTTTGAAAGTCACTTTATTAAAGTGTAGATGGTTTGATAAGGATAGTAAATTTGGGATAAGAAAGGAGGTATATGGATGTATATGTATTAACTTATCTCGCAAGTGTCATGTGGATGATCCATTTATACTGGCCTCCCAAGCTCAACGATGCTTTTATATACAAGATTCTATGGAAAAAGATTGGCATATTGTAATACAAAAATTTACCTCGTGATTGTTTGATATGTCAGATTATGTTGTTTCATATGCTAGTAATTTATTGTAAGATTCAAGTGTTGGTGATGATATTAGTTCGGTACGAGTAGAGACGTTCAAGAAACATTAGTTTTATGCTAAAGGAATCCATAAATTCGTTGTGGTAACTAATTTCTCTCTCTCTTTTTGAATTTCTTTGGGTGATCATCAATTAATCTTATTGTATCATTATTAACCCGCATTCTCCTTCCATGTTATAGTAGGAAGCATGCCTCTTAGAAACATTAAACATGGATATGGGAGTGCACAACAAGATGGTAATATCTTACTTATTGAGAATTCCTATTTGTTAAAATCAGTATTTGTATGTGCCTTACTATATTTTACCTTTTCATGCAAAATATCTACATATCTTAACATGTGTTTAGGTATTGAATCTGATGTGAATGATGGAACTACAAAAACTATTCACAAGCATAGTATTTTGCCTTTGAATAGAATTACATCTGCGTCAAATACTCAAGAAGCATTGCCTCATGCTGCTTCAAATGTAATATCACAAGAAACATCTCGAAAGTATAAGTTAATATTAATTTTTTTTTATAATATATATATATATTGGTTAGGTTATAAATGACTAGGCCCATAAAAAAGGATGAAGTATGAGAGATGATATACAAAAATTGGAAAAGATTTGAGGCCTCCTGAAGCTAATGGTTAGTGAAATAGGACAAAAAAGGGTGTCTAGTTGGTGAATGTAGAAAGCTTTTTAAGAAAAATAATCTGCGCAATACCTAAGATGTGCGAAATTTGGCCTTTGAGTAGTTCTAAAAAAAAATATGGATGGAACCAATGTGGTAGATACTTGGTCAATATTGGTGGTAAACTCTTATATTGTTTTTATTTTACTTTTTTGACTATTTATTTGTAGTTTTGTTGATCTAATATATGCCCAATGTTATGGTAGGAGACTTTGATTTAAATGGTCATGGCAATGATTAGCATTATGTCTTTGAAAAAAATGGAGGAAATTTTAGAAGTTGGGAAAATCAAGTTAAGGCAAAAATATGTGAACCTTTTTTCTAAAAATGAAGACAGAACACCAATGTGGTAGAGAATAAGAGATGGTGGGAGAGTGGATGAGAGACAATTTGCAAACTTGGTTGAGCAATGGGATACTGAAAAATATAAGGTAGTTTGTGAAAGATTAATGATAAATTTCTAATATTATATAATGTATATAGTATCTTTATTGTTTGTGTTCGTACATATGCAGATGATATCTGATATAGCAAAGAAAAATTAGCGTGCGAAGAAAATGAATCATACCACAGGTTCAGATCCTTTATCTCAACTTGAGTATGACATGGTAAGATTTGTTAAATTATTTACAAGTAGTTTTTATGGCATCTAATATTGCAATACTTGATGTTTAAAATTTAGCGCAATGAAAGTGATAAAAGTCCAACTAATTAGAGATTATGGAGCGAGCATACTCTTAAAATCCAAGAGTGGTACAATTCTACTAGCTTTATTATTATATTCTTATTTAAGTTTTTTAATTATGGTCATTAATTGTTTTGTAAAAGAAAAATGCCAGATCTTTGGGTGAAACTGAACAAATTAAACAACCATTAAAACCACAAGAGGAATTAGAGGAGGAAGCGATTGCAATGAATTATAGGAACAGTAGAAGTGATTATTTGTTTCTTTCTGGAGTTGGAGAAGAAAGAGAGCACTTATCTAGAAAGGTTCTTCAAGCAAAGTTGCATCACACTCAAGTTTAGTCTTTTAATTTCTAAGTGACAATATTATTACTCAAATGGTATATGGATAATATGTATTTAAGATATTGTAGTAGTGTGATATTAGTCCACTACTCATTTTTTTCTAAATTTGATTTAATAGGCCACAATGCTAAATATGAAAAGGATTTTATGCCAATGGAGGAGAATTTTCAAAAAATGCATAGCTGGTTATCTGAAGTTGCATATGTTTATGAAGTTCCTCGACCTTCACGATGGAATCCATCATTTTGACAACCATCCACCCATTCCTTTCATCAAAGTAATTTCTAAAGAAATGAAGAACATGAAAGTGACTAAGTTACTCACTCTTGACTTCGGAGATTAAAGCAAATGTCTTCTGACATATTCTCCCTTTTGAGATATGAACATAGTAGTAATTATGCAATTTATGCTTGGGTGATGGTGAATAGTGGATGTTCTAGCTGTAGCAGTGAAGTTTTTGTTGGTCTTTTGGTATGTAGAATATTGATATATGGATATTATTCTAGTTGTAGCAATGAAATTTTTGCTTGGTATTTTTGTATGTACATCATTGATGTGTTGATATATGTTGGTACATTGCTATTTTGGTATGTGACATTTGTAGCTATTAACTTACTTTTCATTTTGTTGAAATATTAATTGTTAAAAGATGATAGTATTATATATCATTTAAAGAATATATTTCTATTTTTCATTATATTTTAGTTCCACAAGTAGGGAGGACTTGTTCTCAAATGCTTGTTCTCAAATGCTGGGAAATTTGAATTTGAAGAAACTAAATGGCACATTATGATGCATTCAAAATGTATCCATTATTGGTGAGCGGAAACTTTGTCAAGAATGTACATATTAAAATGAATATAACTAATGAAACATCACCATGATGATGTGGTAAATGACATGGAAAGCGGTGTGGCAAGTGAGATGGCAAGTGATGTGGCAAGTCCATGTCGGTTGCTTTTTGTCGTCTCACTAAGTGACATAGAAATTTGTTTAAGGTGTCAACTTGTGCATTGCTAACTAATTGCGGTCATTGATGTCAGGTGTTGACACCATTTAAGCTGATGGACGAATCCTAACATTTATTCTATCATGCCATGCTAAATGTTGATGAAAACGATATAAAGTCCTGACTGAATAAGCCAGATGGTTTCAAATCTTTTGTAGTGGGCCCTTCAGTCGCACACCATCCAACCCACACATGTAATTGGTCTTCCAAAATTGGTGGAGGACTCCTACTCACGGTTGTCGATGATCTCCATCCATGCGTCCTTGTGCTAGCCCATATCTGAATGTGTGCTACAACAACTCTCCACGTAGGCAGTGCCCCCATCTCACCACCATCTCCCCCTATCTCTGATTGCCATGTGACAACTCTTCCTCCTTATCCCTAAAGGGCGGCGGTGGCATGGTTTATTCTTAAGGGGGAACCTAGTTTGACGAAGAGAAGACCTCGCTCCAAATCGTGTTTCACATCCAGCCACATTGCAAGTCCCTACCTCATGCTCCTCCGGCATGCTCCATTGATTATTCATGGTAGCACTGTCATCCCCCTCCCAGCATGCTCTACGTGCGCATCTCCAGCATGGACCGCATGACCAAATCCATGTTGCACATGTGCATCACCCCTAAAATAGTGGCAGCAGTAATGGGTTCCAAGGAACCTTAGACATCTTTGAAGATGAGAACTTGGGGTTTGATACCCATTTCATTTTATATAAAAAATTATTGTGGGAGCAAAATGATTGTATTCAAAATTAAGAAGGTAATTTTTCTTTGAGGTCTTGCGATGGGTTGTTGTTTTTTAGGTTACTTTAAAAAATGGGGGAAGCAAAAGATGTAGAAGATGTATGAGGCCTAGTAGGTTGTTGATGTATTCCACCAAAAAGAAAATGGTCGGAAAAAATGGAAAGATGGCTATGTAAAAAATATGATGAGATGTGAAAAAAAACACAAAAAGGAGAAGAGGAAAAATTATTAATTTTTTAATTTTGATTTACCTCGCATACTCTCCCAACTTGGTCGAATACACTCCAAATTCCGACAATTATGGGAAAATGAGAGAATGTGAGAGTACATGAGATGATCGTCCATTGATTTTCAGAGGTTCTCAAGGGAGTTAAGCTACTTCGAGGTCCCAAGAGAAAGGCTCGCATTCAGAGATATTCGTATGGATATTCCCATGGCAAGAAAAAAAAGGCATTTGATGATGGATCCCCCACATGTGACAAGCTTACCCCCACTGGGGTTTTTTCAACAACAAAAGAGACTCATTGCATAGGCCATACCTCAAGATTCATCCTCACCGGCATGGCATGTGAAGCACCAACCTCAGCAGTAACTGACAAAGTATGCATTGAGTCGTCGAGTGATTTCATGTCTTGTTCTGTTTCTCCAAGATGAGCATCACATTCTCTAGCTTGAGGGAGTATAGGAGAATGACATATTTGTATAATTGGACCTTTACATGATCCAGGTATCACACCGCAAAAATAAGAAAACATCATCTTTGAGTGGGACTCTGGTGAGTTAGTGGAGCAATATAAAGAGCCACACACCCACTTACTCATTGAGAGAATGAAATAGAAGAATCCACTCTTTGAGGCATTCTCCCATGGTTTCATCCTGCTCCTCATGGAGTAGAGTTCCACTTAAAATCTCCATGTTCTTCGTATGTTTATCGTCTTCTTATTTATTGCTTCTGCTTACTGTTCTACAATAACATTAGGGTTTCCAAAATCAAAGTTTTTGGTTGATCACTCAAAATAATATACATGCTTGATCAATAGGTTCTATATGACTTGATTAACGGAATTTTTTCCAAAACCCAAAAGATCAAGCAATGCTTTTGGGGTGATTGAACAACTAGGGCCAAAACACTTTTATGGGTGCAATTTAATGAGTGGCCCATACTTCTCAACCACCATTATAAAACCGAAGGTCAACCTCTTCGGTTCCTATCGTGTATATGGACATTAGATATAATCCGATGAGATGAATCCAACGGATCTTGTTTCACCTTAATTAGTGGCTATTTCGAATAGTTATGAATTTTGGAAGCAAATGAGGTTGACATTGATTGAGTAGTCATTAGATCTTAATCATCATCATTAGTACTAACAAATCTTGATTACGAGTACAAATGATCATCAAGCCTACTAATCATAGTTAAGAAATGTTAACTAGTAGATATTAATCGCATTTAAGAGTAATTAATCTGATTAATGATAATTAATCGTGATTAATGCTAATTAATCATGATTAGCGCTAATGAAGAGTCACTAATAGAACCATGGATTTCGTAATAAGCTTGTGTGAAACCATATGCTATGAAACCATGGTATTGAATGAAACCATGTTTTGGGGTAAAATCATGGATGAAAACCATGGATTCTAAATCATGGTTTTCATAGGATTGGGAGCCAACCACCCCTACCCATTTGTTCTCTCCAAGTTTTATTGCATCCACCACCGTCCCTAGGGATAGGATTGAGAGATGAGAGAAGGGGAGGAGGGGCAGGGAAGAAGCTAGCAATACACTGCTAAGAAGAAGAGGAGGAGAAAGAGGACAATGCACTCATCTCCTATACAGATTCGAGTAGGAGGTAAGTAAGTCTATATTTATCTAGGATTTCAAGTTTTTTCAGGTTCTTCTCCTTTCCTATATTAGTATTAGAATATAAGAGAGATATCTTAGCATAGCCATGCTTGGGTGTGTGCGTCCACCCATGATGAGAGGTGTACCTTTCTTATTTTGATTTTTATTTTCAAGTCTCTTTTTTTCAAATATCATTTTATAAGATAAAACTCTGTCGAATGTTTCCATAAAATATCACCCGTTATAGGGGGAACTCTATCGAAATTTGAGAGACTATGGTCCTCGTGTATTCTTCATATTCTTGATGTAAAAAAAGGATTTCAATCATTTTAGGAGTTGTTTCTTATTTAGAAAATAGAACTAAAGTAGGTTGTAGAACACACAAAATCTAACATGTTAGGTAACAAAATCCTACCTCTTGTAGTTGGATTTTCAAGTTAAATCGGATAAAATTGATGTTTGTTGTGTTCTTTATTGTAAAGAACATTCACATGCCTTATTCATAATTTATTCTAAAACAATTGTTAAAATCTAGTTTGTGTAATGCATCATTCTTGTAGTTGATGTAATTTACATGCAATATTATATCGATATTATGTGAGAATTGATATGACAAACGGAATCCAGTTACAGTTTTCATACTATCTTTTATAATAAGTACGAATACTACAAGTCGAGCATGCAACTTGTAGCTTTTCAAAAGAGATCCATATTGGTCGGACATACCTAAGTGGTACAGGGTTGTTTATATATGTTGGGCGTCGGAAATAACTTATTTGCAACGTGTAATGCTCAGCTGACATTAAGAGGATTGACAAACTGAAGATGTGGTAGTACCATGTGGAGGCACGAGCTGTCTGATAGTGACTAGGTCATGATAACATGTATTTAAAGCCACTGGTATAGATGATTAAATGTTATCCTATGGTTTTAAACTATCAGTTCCTCAAAACTGTGTGTTTCTTGTGTGTTTCCTTATTTGATAGGTCGAGGGTTTGCAATCCTAGATAATAAAACAAAATAGAAATTGTCATTGTAGTATCAGAGGATTTGTTGAGGTGGCGTGCGGAGGCATAAGCTCGCCAAACCAATGCAATCTCTGATCCCGAAGTGTCTAGAGAGTTGGAGTCCATGAGAGGTGATGTAAAATACGTGCACCAATCCCCGACATGGAATAGAAAGAATATGACTTAATATAATGAGAAGAAATGAAACTTTCTGGTATAACAAATTTTGCTAAACTACACTACTTGTTTACTTTCTCTTCTTCGTTAGTTAGCACTTCCTAATCTTTATCCTATGAATTCTGAAAACCTAACAAGTGTCCATGAGCAATTGCAAAGACTTTACTCAAGCAGCTAGCCAACCAAATATAGTAAGTAATAGTATAAGGTAGTATGTAGTTATTTTTAGTTCTTTTTGTTCTATTTAATGTACATGTAGAAGAATGTGGTAGGGCAGGTTTCTATATAAGCCTTATTTTATGAATAAAAAATATGAGATGCTCTCTATGTACCATTTTTGTTCTGGTATATTTCTAAATGTTAGTTGTTATTATTAGTTAAAGCTACTGTAGAGTAACCAGATCCGGTAAATGGGTTGATATGATGACCTAGAATATGGGTTGTAATAGAATGGTATCAGAGCATATTCTCTCTAATAATGGAAAGGGTTGCCCAAAAGGTGGAGCCACCCTTACTATAGTGTTAGGAGGAAAGAGTTGCCCAAGATATGAAGTTGTTACTGCTACTGGAATAGGTTATCGATGATGGAGTAATGAGGACATTGCAAATAAGTGAGGGTGATTGTAACACTGATGAATCTTCATTTGATCACCTTTATTCTTTCATTTCGGCCTTTAAACCTTTGCTAAATGCATGTAAATATCATTATTTTACATAAAATAACATTCATTTTTTATGCTATATTTATTGTATAAAATACTATATTCAAGCCAACATAAACGAATAAAGGAAGAAAATAAAAAATGTCCAAGTTTTTTTATGACCCTAAACCCCGAGACCTAGGCATCATGATGAGTGGGTCGACAAGGAATAAAGTAAGGGGAGATAAGGATCAAAAATACAATAAAAATCCTAATTTATTTTGCCAAATAAATATATTTTGGGACCTATTTTATTATTTATTATTTATGAATCAAATCAATAAATTTTTTACATGAACGTTGTAGATAAAAATATATAGAAAAATAATAAATTTATTTCACACAAAAATAAAACATACTGTACTTTCTACACTCAAAATAAAAATCCAAAATCTAAATTTAATAGACATGTTTCTCCTCTATATGAACTCAAAATTACATTTAACAGTATATAACTTTTTATTAGCTATTTAATGAAGTGGTTTTATTTAATTTGGAGTTAAGATGCAAAAGTTGATTTTGGGACTCTATTGTATAATATACCTGAATAAAATAAACACTTTATTTGATCTTTACATTTTCACAATTTTATATTTTTATAATTTTGTAAATATTGTTTATAATACATATATATAATTAGAATAAAACAAAACCATCAAAATAATTAAAATAGTTATGTATACAAAAATACATAGATGAATTGTACGTATATATACCAATATATACCTATACAATAAATAGCTATTAAGTATGCAAATAACTTCAGATAAATACAGGAAAAATATATTTATGTATATTTAAATAAATTATAAATATATAAATTATGTATATAAAATAATAAAATCTAAAATAAAAATAAAAATAAAATATACAATATATGTATTTATACTTATGATTTACTTTTAAATATTAACTTGTAATAAAAAGCTTCATGAAAATAAATAAAAATATGGATAAAATACTACATTAAATTACAAACATTTTCATATTTTAATAAAAAATTAATTCATTTATTATTTTTATTAACTTTTCCATTCTTTTTCTCTGTGGAATTATCTAGTTGGTCCACGTAGACCAACCAGAAGACTCTCTGTGTTGACCTGGGCCAACACCCCCCTCTCTTTTCCTTGATTGTCGATATGTCAGAACCCATTCTTCGCCAAATTTTTCACTTGAACTCATGATGTTTCTGGCATTGTGTGTTTTGCGATTTGAGGAGATTAAACATCCCTAAATCACGTTGTGGCCAAAGATTTAGTCGATTATCCTTGATTCAACTGCAAACCTCGATCGAGGTTCATGCTCTCTACAGCTTATAAAAATGCACCTCCAGCCTTCACTCATGGTTGGATCCCTATTCTTCCACTTTTATCCACTTAGATCCGTCCCCAAGGCCTCGTGTTGGTGACAGGAATATTGGGTTGTCGATTTGAAGCAATGAGGAGTGAAGGAGTAAGAGGTCCAACCATCTCCGGCGAGCTCGCCGTTTTGAGGTCCAGCTCCTTGGTCCGACCAAGTCGAGCCATCATCTTTCATTTTCAGGTAATATTCTTAGCTTAGTTTTTAATTTCGCACCTAATTTTTCATTTATGTTAGATTAAAATCCAATTTGTACTTAGACATGCTCCAAGACTATTTCATCTGTGTCCCAACTGTTTCGTGCTTTCGTGCCTCGATTCCACCCTCATTTCATCCCCCTCCATCTTCTCTGTGTTTCTCCCCAATTTCTACCTTGATTCCTGCATGGAATCGATCCACCGAAGCTCCCTCTTCCACCTTCATCAGAGCTTCATCGTTTTCACTATTCACGAGGCTTCATGCCTCACTTTTTTATCCGAGGTGATCTCCTCGAGCCACATAATATTTTTTGCAGGTCTTGAGTCGAGAAGGAGCACCTGGAGCCCCTTCGAGACACATCCTTTGCTCCAAGTAGAAGAACATCCAAGTCCCACTCATGGTGATCCGGACTTGATTTGAACCCACCTGCAGCTTCAGGAGGACACCAGCAAGCTCATGGACCCTTTGGCAAGGTGAATCGAGCTCGGACGAGAGTATTCAAGGATCAAAGCCAAGACAACTTCATGTTCTTTGTGTGCTTCCAAGAAACCCAGTTGTCGTCCGATTGAAGCCCCCCTACCAGGTCTTTTCTCCACAGTTGGTTTTGAGCGTGAAACAAAGCCCTTCATCGCCGTCAGATGCGAGTTAATTGAGCCACGTGGCTTGCTCAGCATCGTCCGCTAGCGTCTGATGAGGGTAAATTACTTAGGACCCTCTACCTTTTCGTTTTTATGAAATAGTCTTGTAACTATTTAAGTATGTTTAATATTTTATGTAACAGTTGCATAGGACCCCCCTGGCTTTTTATGTATTTGTGTGTCAGTCTGTGCCATCGAGGCGCATGTAAGCCTCCACGTGCTTCGAGAAAATTGCTAAGATACCCTCTGATTAACATCTATTTCATCACCTTTATTTTATCATTTTAATTTTAAAATCCCTAGCTAATACATATAAATAACATTATTTTGTACAAATTAACATTCATTATTTATTTCATTTACTATGTATAAAATACAGTTTTAGTGACAAAAATGTAGAATAAATAAAAGAAAAGAAAAAAATAAAATGCCAAAGGTATTTTATGACCCTAAATCCCGAGACCTAGGAATCTTGATGACTAGGTCAACAAGAAATAAAGTAGGGGGAGATGAGGGCCAAAAATCCATTACAATCTCATTCGTTTATTCATCGACATTGCATTTTTTGGATCTATTTTATTTTCTATTATTTATAATTCAAATAATGAAACTTTGTACATAAAATTTGTAGATAAATGCATATAAAAATACAAAATTGATTTCATACAAAAATAATATACATTGTTCAAGTTATACGCAGAATAGAATGCCAAAACCCAAACTTCCAATACCCATATCTCATAAATAAAAGCTCAACATGTATCAAAATCACCTTTAACTATATTTAACTTTTAATAACCTATTTAGTGAGGTTGTTTCATTTAATTTGGAATCAAGGTATGAAAGTTAGGTTTTGGACCCCCTATTATTCATATACATGAATAAAATATTCATCTAATTTATTATTATTTATTAAAATAATTTTATATTTTTATAATTTTGTTAATATTATTTATAATATATTTACATATTTGAAAAACAATAAATCATAAATAAAATATTAAAATAAAATAAGTTTACAAAATACATAGATGAAATACATATACTTATGCACGTATATTTAATACTCCTATTTATTTAAGTACATAAAATACATCAGAAAAATATAATAAAAATATATTTATGTATATAAAAATAAGTAATAAATATATAAAATAAGAAAACAAAAAATGAAATACTCTAAACATAGGTAAATGAACCTATAAATCAAACCCTAAAAACTAACTTGCAATAAATAATTTCATAAAAAATTATTTAAAATCATATTAAAATACTACATAAAATAATAAACATTTTTATTTTATAACTTGTATTTATTTAATTTATTTACTATTTATTATCTATTTACAAACTATTTCAGGGTTGTTTTTTCCTTGTTGTCCACATGGACCAACCAAGTCACACCGTGGGTTGACCTAGGTCAACTATTTGTCCTAAACACAAGCCCATGTCAACATAGAGAACCTCTCCATTGACCTTGATTTATGCCCAAATTTTACACATTCAAGTCTCGATTCCTTCACAATATATATGCCTCGATCGATGCTCTTTCGCGTGGGTCTGATAGCTCATGCTGAAATGCATCGAGGCGAGAGATTTTTGAATCAATGTACACTCCTTTATAACATCACCTTCCACCCCATTTTGAAAATTAATCCCTCTTCCGTCATTCTCTGCCCGAACCTAAACCCTAAATCGATATCCGGTGATAGTAGCATTCTTTAGGGCACTCTTGCAACGCGAATCGGTGTCGAATCGAGGTGATTCGGTGCTACTCCTCCGTCATCCTCCACCCGGAGCTCGCTTCATGCACATTAACTTCATTGAGCTTATATTTCTTATCTTTTCCTGTTCTTTAGGTTAGCACTAGTGTAGTTACGTTATTTATTTGATAGGTTTTGCTTTATTTTTTGTATTTTCCAAAAAAAATCTCTCGTTGGAGCTCTGGCTTTGCCACTCCTTTCCGTCGTACTCGTGTGTCCTCCGCCCCGCTTGCCACCTCCATTTCATTCCTCGTCGCCTTCTGATCATCAACTATATCTCAATCCCCTCGGATCTCGCACAGATCTGGAGACTAGGTCTCCTTTTGTGTTGCATTGTTGGAGACCCCCATATTGACCCGTCTCTGCCTCGTTCCACCCCTAGGAGCTCCCCAGAGTTCTGCTTTTTGTCGCTGACCATTTCCCTGCATGAAACAGAGAGAGAAACCACCTTCGTAGGGCATTTTTAGGTTTGCCCAGAAGTTCCAAGTGCCATCCTCCATCAGACCATCTCCGGCAGAGCTTCGGCCATTTTGAGGAGCTCCCCCGATACGGAAACCCAATAGTAAGCTAAAGCCCTCATCCACTTGGAGAATGGAGCCTTATCACGCTCAGGATCAACGATCGAAACTCAGATAACACCTAGTTCTTCTGAGTTCATCTAGAGGCATCCATCAACGTCCGATCAAGCCTCCTTGTCCCAGACTTATTCTTACACTCAGATGGAGCCATCGGCATATCCCCACGATTCTCCAGTGGTGCAAGATGAGCAGGGTCATTCATTTTCTGCTTCTCCAGAGTCCTCGTTAGATTCGATGGGGGTCCCCGATTAAGAGTATCGAGAAGAATTGCTAGAGTTTCGACAAGTTCCATAAGATCGATGAGCTAAACCTGAAGAACCAGATAGTGTACCTTCAGGAGATACAATTGGTTCCCATTCATCTTCAGGGTCACCAAATGATTTCATGAGCTGAGAGAGGGAGAGAGAGAGAGATCTTCAGTTCTGATGATTCTTCCTCGATTTGATATGTTTCATGGATAAATTGATTAGGATAAATGTCGAGTCAATTTATTATCTTAGAATCATGAAAACTACATACTATAATGCAATTCGCTTCGTGCATATATTTTAGGCATTTGCACCATTGATTAAAGGACTTCAACATTGTCATCCTATTATCATTATAAATGGTCAACATTGTCATCCTATTATCATTATAAATGGGACTCACTTGTATGATAATCACTCAAGTCATATGCTTGTCGTGATTGCATCGATGCAAATTGCCATCTTTTTAGCCTAGCAATTGTTGTCGTTGTTGAAAGAATGAGAATTGTTACATCAGGAATTGTTCTTGCATCACTTGGATACTGCCATCACAAAAAGAGATAGATTGTTTATAATATGTGATCGATTTCATGGATTAAAGAATGAAGTGACAAAACACGTTCCTCCAAGAAATGGTCGCATACACCTTTTCTATTTGTGAACATGAAGTTGAATATGAATCGCAATGGTCATGTGGACGATGTTTGTGTGAATAAATATTGGGACGTTTGGAGCAAAATAAATCTTATTTGTGGATAACAGAACAAGAAGGTGAGGACAGGATATTATGCACTTTCATATCACAAAGGAATGTGCTGGGGCTACATGCCCATGAACTTTTGTAAGAGTTTGAATAATTTATTAAAAAGATATTGAGGTCTACCCATCATAACTCTCATACTTGAAATTTCTTTAGAGTGAACAAGTATTCCAGTGAGGATGAACTGAGAGGGTCGCAACGACAACAAAACGAACCTCGAAATACAAAAGGATTGTGCAACACAATATGAGTAAAGCATGAGGGTTTGATGTTAGACAGTTTACTACAATGAACTGTAAATCCATTCTCAAGAAGGCATGTGTGACGTTGCATTAAACGATGCAAAGCACATGCAGTGTTGTTTTATGGAGGCCAACCATCTTTTCTGCTCACATTTGGTAGCACCTTGTACCTTTACAAGAACAAAATTACAAACTGAGACTTTATTTTCCCTGTTCTACACAGTTAGGAAATTCAGAGATGCATGTATTGGACATGAGTGCTCGGATGGAGTCATTGTGCAATAAATATTATTACAGATCACTCTTTAAACTAAAATAAAGAATATAATTTGTGTAATAGATTTCCTCTTACAATTAGGGTTATGCAACATGGTCATCTTGATATCAAAAAATTGATCCAAATGTTGAATCATAAAGGCTAGTGTATGGTTGAATATCCAAAGGGTTAGATTGAGAAGTAAATTGCACAGTTAAGTGACTATCAAAAAAGGATCTCCAACCTGAGAAGAAAATGGCAATGCTTAATCCAAAGGCTTACATTTGACTGATCTCTCGATTCAGGTCCTTTACATAGGAATAGATATTCAAAGATGTCAGATGAGTTAGGACAAAGAGTTGACTTAGCGGGATCGAGATAACCAAGACCTTGTATGATGTCACGATACGGGCATGCATCCTTTGACCGGAGACATATGTATTACTATATGCATGATTATGTATATTTGGTAAACTATTAGGTTGATGACCCGATCAAGGTCTATACACTAGCATGTTTGCATGTATATAAGCGCATATAAGTAATAAAATCTTTCAAAAAAAATCATATTGTTCACTACTGAACTAGAAGACATGACATCGCTCATGAGATATTGATATAAACCAAATTCCATGTTGGTCATCTTGTTTTAGAAAGAGACGGGATTTGAAGATATGATATATGATTTTGGAAAGTATATGAGCGATACTGACTCCCAATATGATTGAATGAAAAACTTGCCGATAAATCCACGAAGGAGATAGTCCAAAAAGGCATCCAAACTTCAGGTTTAATCACAGTCTTCCAATATGCAGGATGTATGGGTATTGGGGATACTCGATGGTGATGGGATCTTAATCAATTGTATACAATGATGCTTCCATTCTGATGGAGTAATGAAACTGATTTGGATTTTAGTGACTCCACTTTGTATATTGCTTACCCAATCTTAGTCCAAATATTTGATTTTTAAGTGAATAAGATTTAGAGGCAATGAGAAGATTGGGAACATTATCTAATATGATCAGACATATTCAAGAGGTCTTCTAGATTTGGATATGAGATGGGATGTAATTTTTCAAGTCATTATACATGGCACAGACATAGGGGTGTCGGAAAAATATTGAGTTTAATGTTCTCTTAGGTTTGATTTGCTAAAGGCTCGGTTTAGATTCGATTTGAAAATAAACGAGTTGAACCTTGATATAGGATTCGGCTCATTTATTTAAACGAACTAAACCTTGAAATGATAGGTTCCTTTAGGTTCGATTAATCAAAAGTTTGATACATAATATACATTATATATTTATATATGTTTTTTCCACAAAAAATATATGAGGAATGAGGAATTTGCACATGATGAAAATAATTATATGTATAAAAGTCCATGGCCCTTGTCCAATACATATCAAAGGGCTTTTCACATTCCCAAAATACTTAGATTCCAAGGGGTTATACTACTAATCAAACCTTAAATGAATCAAACCTAACCTTCATGAATCAGGGTCGAGCTAAATCGAATCTGAACACCGTTTTCATCTTTCAACGAATCGAATCAATTCTGAATCTCTAAAAATGTTAAATGAATCGAACCTGAGTTGGTCACTCAGGTTCAGTTCGTATACACTCCTACATATACATTCACCCCGTCGTTACCTCCAAATATCCATAAAGAAGCCACGTTGTCATTGAAGATTTCAAGGATTGTTCCTCTAAACAAATTTGAATATTAAGAATAGAAGAGAGCTTTTAGGATTATCAAATTTGACTTAATTATATTGAATAACATTATCTTATATAGTATTACACACAGTACTCCGAGAATAATGTCGATAAGATTTACATTCATTCTGAGTATAAACAAATACATTTTATGATGATTATTAAATTTAATTATCCTGGATAACATTATCCGATACAATCTTATCCAGAACCAAGAATAATGTGGATAGGATTCACATTATTTTGAAAATATGGAGAGAGGAAGATAATTAAAAGGCTTTGTTGTTGTTGTAGATGTGATTAATGTAGATAGTGCTATCCACATGATTTTGAATAATTTTGATAAGATCTGCATTATCCTATTGAGACTTAATTGGGAATAGGGTTCATATAGTTTATGTTAATGTGAATTGGATTTATATTATACATTAAATATAAATATGATTCACATTTACTTTCAGGCATATGGATATGATCCATATTTGTCGATGGCATGTTTACAATTATCACAAATGATTTGATTTATCTAGTAAAATTTGAATTTCAAAATTAATAGGCCAAAAATATATGGTTGTCGTACCATAATGATAAAAGGAGAAAATGAATAAAATGGAGTTCCTAAAGGGGTGTACATCCATGGTTGTTACAACCATGGCTGATATCCCCACCTAAATAGTGCTACCATATTATTGTTTTTTCTTTTTTATTAATTGATTGTTACTAATTTTGTTGATAAAATAATTGGATAATAATGTTCGTAGGTGTTGTCAACTTTTACCTTAAGAGTAGTTGACGGCCACAATCAATCATAGCCATAATTCAACAAACGTGGCCGCAAGCATGTTCATCCAAATAGGTATAGAGAAAAAAGGCATAGTATGCCTTCTTCATAAGTTGTTTTCAAGAGCTGAAAACATTAATCCCTCTCACACACTCTCTTTCTCTCTGTGTGTGTGTGTGTATATATAGGGTGCACTTGAATTGAGGTGGCATCTTTCTTTGGTTATGTAAAGGTACCATTTTAGGCCGTTGGATGACCACTGTACGAATGAGAATGAAACCACTAGGTGGTTTTCGTGCCAACTAATATTACTAATATGTAGATTGATTAAATTAGTTCTAATTTATTAAAATACACATCATTAATCTTTCTATATTTAGATATATGGTGCATGATGTACAGAAATTTCCAGAAATATCCGAATGAAAAAAGGTTCGTGTTTTGAAATAATTGTTAACAATTTACCAACGATTGAGATATTTTACAATTTCATGTTATAAATTACAAAAGCATAACCATTGATGTTCGCAAAAATAACCGAAATCCGATGAAAATTTAAATTTTTTTGTGTGGATGTGTTTCCTAAAATATAGGGTGCTTTGATCATGTGTTAACTAATTGATATACACGTGGAAAAGGTTCCTAAAATGATGGGATTTTTATTACAACTATACTTCCTAATTTATTAGGGGTAAATTACGAAGACGTTAAATATGTTACATGTCATATGCATACTAATTTTAGGGGATATTAAATACACGATGTAATAAATGAATCCATATTAAATAATAGTCCATATTTCACATTCATCGGGCTTATTTTACATTTCATGCACGAATTTACGTCCATCCAATGTCATGTCGAACATTCTAACAAAATGAAGACTTACAATAAATAAATCTATCATTTCATTAACACATGTTACAATTGTAATTCGTATTTTACGTATCCCTCGTTCTTTATACATTCATCTCCTATTCTTCTGCAGTCAATTCCAAATTGATGATATCCGGAAGATCTGGCTATCTCGATCTTTATCCTTCTTCCTCTCATTAAAAGTTATCCAAGTGGCATGCATAATGTAAAAATAGAATAAGATATTGTAAATAGAATATGGAAGCGTAAAATGATTGTAGGTAATATAAAAATAACTGGAATGTATTTGTACAGGTAGTGCAGCAGTCGTTTGAGTGTAAAATACATTATGACATTGTGAAAATGAGATAGAAATATGTAAAATGATCATACGTATTGTAATTAGGTGTAATGCTTTGTAAACGATGTAATCAACACCACTTAACTTAAAACCTGATGCGTATATATGGATCGTGCAATCAAAAGCACTGAACTTGAAACTAAAGAATGAGGACTGGAGACATGGATTGAAAAATGAAAAAGATAATGAAGACTGCAGATATGGATTGAAATACGAAATAGATGAGGAACAATGATCTCTGATCGACGATAATCGAGGACTGGAATGAGATGGAATCAAAATGAAATGTGGAAACATAGATCAAATCAAATCAAACTAAGCTGAAACCTTTTTTAATGGATGAATACAAAGAAAATGAAAAAAATGATTACGAATATGGAGCCTCCATGCGCAACCATCTCATGTCGCTCCATGCATCGTCTTCTTCGTCGTCACACACCACCAACACCATTGTCACATATACCCATCGACGTTGTCGTCGTCCATTCTTCCGTCAAGAACCTTTTAGAGTTACTAAATTTAGTAAGTAATATTGGTATTTAATTATCAATGAGGATGGTGCGTCAAAATCAGAATTCAATATTATTATTTCAAAAATAGATGGCGTTGCAATGGTACGTCAAAATCGGAATTAAATATTATTATTCCAAAAATAGATGATGTTGCAATAGTGGTATTGTGATTGATGAGTGGTTTTGTTAATGGTTGTAGATTATAATCAAACAATCTAAAAAACGTGTCCCACCGTAAATGAGGAAAGGTGTCACCTCAATTCAAGTTTTTCCTATATATATAAATCAAGGTGGTTGTGTTGGACATGCGAGCCCACGGCGAGCCATTATGCAATAAATGTTATTGTGAATATCATTCCTTGATCTGAAATGAAGAATGACTAATTTCATAATAGGTCTCTTAGTACAATTAGGGTTATGTACCATGACCATCTTAATGATCATACAGTTGATTCAATTATTGAATCATAGAAGTTGGTGCTTGGATGAATATCTAAAGAGTTAGATTGAGGACTCATCAAGTACAGTCAAATGATTGTTAAGAGGTGATCTCCATCCTGAGAAGGAGATGGCAATCCTTTCTCAGTTAGGCTGATATCTAACCGATCTCTTGATGCAGGTCCTCTGCATAGGAATAGAGATTCGAAGGCGTCAGATTAGTTAGGTTAAAGAGTTGACTTAACAAGATCGAGATAACCAAAGACCTACATCGTATGCTGTCACGGTATAGGCACGCATCCTCTGATCGGAGACAGATGTGTTACTATATGTCTGAGTTTATACATTTGGCAGACTAATAGGTTGATGACCTAATCAAGTTCTATACACCGACGCCCTGGTGTGCATACAAGGGCATATGAGTAATACGATCCCTCAAAGGGATCATACAGGTTTATTACTGAACCGGAAGACGTGAGCTCACTCATAAGATATTGGGAGGAATCAAATTCCGTACACAATCGTCTCGCTTTGGAAGCTTCAAGGTTGCAAAAGTCGGTAGTCGGTACTCGGTCGGTTGGTCACTGATTAAGGATTAATCGGTAGTCGGACGACTAATCGGATTTAGTTGGACTTTAATCGGCTTTGAATTTTATGATTATTTTAAATATATAACTCATTTTTATACATATATTTACATAGATTTTGTACATTTTTATAATATCATAATAAAATAAAGGAAGTAATTGAATTTAAATAAAATATTAAGCATATTATAATAAGTTTACTTATAAAAATGCAAAACATTATAAAACATGGTATCTCCAAGCAAAAATTGATCGATTAGTGTACCTAGTCGGAATTAGTCGGTACTCGGTCGGCTACCCCACTGACTAGACTAGTCGGACCTACTAGTCGGGCCAGTCAGGCGACTTTTACAACACTGGGAAGCTCGACTGAATTTGTGGGTTTGATATATAATTTTGGAAGGTATATGATCAAGACCTGGTATGATATATGCTTTTGGAAAGTATATGATCGATACAAACTCCCAGTGGTCAAATGAGAAACTTATTGATAAAACCTTGAAGTAGACAGCATAAAGTTGATCTAATACTTCGGGTTTATTCTGAGTCTTCCAGTATGCAGGATGTACAGGTGTTGGGAATACCTGAGGGTGATTTGATCATAAACGATTGTATAACCATGATGCTTCCATTCCTAGGGAGTGATGAAACAGGTCTGGATTTTAGTGACTCCTCTTAGTAGAGAAGTAATCTGATCTTAGTTCAAATGTTCGACATTGATCTGAATGTGATTCAGATGCAATGAGAAGATTAGAATTACGATCTTGATTTAATCAAGCATCTATGGGAGGCCCGAGATCTAGATTTGAGATGTGATCTCAATATCCAAGTCACTATACGTGGAACAATACAATCGCCACGTACTAATCTCCAAGTATCGTGGAGAAAGCGTATTATCCTTGAAAGAGTTCATGGATAATTTCATTGTTGATATATGTATCCAAGCATCGAGAAAATTGATAATTAAATGTGATTTAATTATCATGGATAATATGAATTTGGTTCATATTATAAGGAGAGATATCTAAGATAATTAAATGTGATTTAGTTATCAAAAGGATGTGAATAATGTGAATGTGATTCATGTTATTTGGGTACATGAGAAAAGAGATCGAAGATGATTAAATGTGATTTAATTATCATGGATATGAATAATATGGATATCACTATCCATATTGATCATATATATTATAAATGTGATTTATAATATATTAGAGAGAACATATTATAATTTATATTGTTAATTAATTATTGATGTGAATTAGATTCACATTTGATGATTGATTAAAATATAATTTACATTTTACTTTGGGATGTGAAATTGATTCACATTTTTCCAATGGCATGATTGCAATATTTTACAAGATAATTATGAATTATTTTGTGAAATAATTTACAATAATTATTGTTGTAAATCCTGGAGATATCATGAGATAATGATATCTCATGAGATAATGAGATTTCATGAGATAATGGTATCTCATGAGATAATGAGATCTCATGAGATGATGAAATCTCATGAGATGTTGGTAGTCGTCTCCCCCTTTTAGGGGATATGATTTATCTTCTCATTATCTTCAAGGATAATTAATTGATTTGATTTGAATTTAAATATATTGATTTATCGATATATATTAAATTAAATTAAATTAAATGTTGTTGTGTTTTTACAACAAGATCATAGTCATTGAAAGAAACACAAATAAATTTCAACCATTGATTGTATGTTGTCCATGGATTGGGATCCATGGACTCCCAAAACCCTATATAAGAAGAGGCACCCCTTTGCTCTTCTACACATGAAATGTATGCTCTCTCTCTCTCTCTCTCTTTCTCTCTACACGCCTACTCTCTCTCATGTGGCTAGGGTTGGCTATTGAGTCACGGCTCGATGAGCCAGGCTCGCGCTCGGCTCGATAAGGGCTCGTGAGCTCGACTCATTAAGCTATTGAGCCGAGCCCGAGCCAAAATTTTGGACTCGATAGCTTAACGAGCCGAGCTCGAGCCATGCCTCGCTCGGCTCAATAACTCAATAAGGGGCTCGATAAGGACTATATGTATACATATATTAATTATAATTTATATATTTATATATAATACAAACAAAATAAAATTAACCCTTTATAATTTTCCCTCCACTAACTTTGATCCTCCCACGAGTCATGACCCAATTCTCAAATCAATCTCATTCCCGCCCACACATTTGCCCACCGCTTACGCATTAGAAAATTAGTAATTTTTTTATAAGCAAATGTAATGTTACAATATATATTATAATTATGATTCTATATACAACTTGGTTAGTGGCCTACTGGTAAGGAACACAGTCTTTGATAGAGTAGATCTCAAGTTCGAACCCACTCAAAACACTTTTCCATCAAAAAGTACCCATTTTCCTTAACGAGCTCGACTTGGGCTCGAGCCCAGACCAGGCTCGATAACGAGCTCGGGCTCGATAAGGGGCTCGGCTCAAGCCTTATCGAGCTCGAGCCAGCTCGATAAGGGCTCAAGCTCATCGAGCCCGAGCTCAAGCCAGCTTGGCTGGGCTCGAACTAGCTCGAGCCCGAGCCCAGTTGAGCTTATCGAGCCCGAGCCAGGGGCTGGCTCGGCTCGTTGGGCTTGATAGCCAGCCCAACATGTGGTCGTCCAACATGGATGCCCTAGAGAGACTCTCCATCACCGCAGCGTCGTGGTTATGTTGCCCGATCGTTTGCTTGTCGATCTCTGTCTACTTTAGTGTGCCTTGCTCATAAAGAAGACGTCGTATCTCGTTTGTTGAGATCATGAGATCCGTGGCTTGGATTATCAACATGGATTGCGAGAAGCACATGTTTCATCAACACGCTTGCAAGCGTCTCCTCCGTCGGATCGGACTGGAGACAGGAGGTCGCTTGGTTTAGAGACTCGATCGCAACCACGCTTCAAGAGGTAATCCTACTATTTGTTTGTGGGCTTAGACGAAACGATCTGAGAATGGTTCTTGGATCATGTGGTTTCGTCACATGAAAATTTTTTAATTTTTGTTGCATCGAGCAACTAGTGCGACTAGTCGCTCTCGATCGCATACGATGCGATCCTCACGCTTCCGTGATGCGCTTGAGGATCTTCCCATATCCTTCAAGTGGTATCAGAGTCGGGTTGTCGAAGTTTTTGGATGAGATCCATGAACCTATGAAGATTTGGGCTCGATAGGTTCGTGAAGATTTTAGCATTTCAATTTTCGCAGCCCTGTTTTGTGATAATTTTTCGGCCCTGTTTAAAATTTTTTAACACAAAAATATCACTTGGATAATGTTCCCCATTAAATAAGGAAACCGTGGAATTTGAGTTTGTGTGATTTGGAATCCGATAACTCAAGATATGATCTTTTTAATAACCATATGCCCACTATTTCGCGGATGGCGATTAGTGACGTAATTAAAGAGTTAATTACGAGTCTTAAAGCCTGGAAATGCATAATTATTAATTGAGTTTTGTTTTAAATCAAATTGGCGAACAAAATAAATTTAGTTTGCATTAATTGGATTTAAATTAATCGAGTTATGTTGATTTTAGTGAGTAGGGGTCAATGCTGGAAATTAACAAACTTGATCATGAACCTTGTGATTATCATTCAAATAAATTAATGAAAATTAATTGTTAATTTTTTTGAAATGATTATTGATAAATATTTGTGAAATATTTAAAGATGATAATTATTTCCTTGAATGACATTGCATTAAACAAAATGATGAGATAGTTGATCTTGATCACAATTGGTGAATATGAAATTTCCAACAAACATTGTTTTCATGAAAACTCTAGCTTATCCTACAATAGTTGGACAACTTTTACATTTAAAACCTTGTTGCTTGAATAGGATTGGAGATTTGTTTAACAAATCTCCTTACAAAATTATAAATTTGGTTTTGATGAATATTATATGGTATAACTTCGGTTGAAAAACCGATGAACATCTGAAGTACAAAGTGATTAACTCAGCATTCTTTTTTCCCGAGACGGATATGGTGCCTAGTCGGGGAGCGTTGGGGTAGCAGGTTGCACGTGCATGGTCTGTCCCACTCCCGTCGGTACTGGCCATGACAGCGTGTAGGGAACGAATGATGCTTGAGAGATCATGATATATTTTCTAATTATTAAAATTCAAATAATACGTATTTGAGATAATACCATAATTCAAGTAACAATTAAGAATGTTTGTTGGATATTAATTGGATCATTAATTTAATATGATTAGATTAATTGGAATCTAATTAAAAGTTAAACATTCTATTTTTAATAGAGTTGTTATTTCCCTTGGAAGAATTGATCATAATGAATGTGATTCATGATTATTAGTTAGAATTTGAATATGATATGGAGGGTCAGATAAGTGACATCCATGGTCTCCCATCAAGGCGGAGGGTTCCGTCGCCGGAGATTGTATGTAGGAGACGCGTGTCCGAAGTGACAGCTCATGTATGCAAGCGCATCTGATCGGGCTCTTTGCTTCTTGAAAGAGTAAGGCCATATACGTAGTGACCCAATATCGGGTCCTCGTATTATTGGGGTGATATTGGATTGCGTATAGCGAGTATTAAGCATGTTGACGGTTGGTTCAATTAATGACGGGTCAACATCACCTTAGGGATGGTGGATCCAGGTGTTAAAGACCGAATTGGAAGATGCAAGTTGGACTTGCAAGGCAGAATGTGTTCCCGCTTCTTTTTATCTGAGTTATAGGTTCTGATATTATATGGATGTAACAAAGATAAGAAAGGAGATCCTAGATCTTGCTAGAGATATAATGGTAAGTATATCTCTTACATTGAAAGTGATTGAGGGAATGAACTTTTAGTGTTGATAAGGCAAGACAACTTTGATATAAAAACTCCTAAATCAAAGTAAAATATGTGTATATATATATATATAAATATATACACTTATGCAAATTTCGTATTTCAGATAATCCTTCATTAAACCCACTCAATGTTATGCTCAATAATAACTAGTAAAATATCATGGATTGGACTCATGATCCATATATTGTACTTGCAGTTGGACACATAATGTATGTGGTTGCAATGTGGAAGTTTCCTCATAATAATGAGGATTGACAATTAAATAGACAATAGATCTACAACCCTAGGGTTTGTATGTCTCTGTAGTCTTGATATCATCAAATGTACTTTGGAAGTGATATGTCGATGTTGATCATAATTATCAATTAATCCTTATAAAAAATATAAGAAGATGTCCTGGCATACATATGTGCTCTTGACATTTATCGTGAATGACATGGTTCACTGCATCATGCAGAATGGTAGCTCTATAAGAGATGATGTATTCAAAATGTTTGAATACATAAATGAACCAATGTTTTAAAAGTCTAGATGGATGTAGACATGATGAGTGTCATCATTCTACTGTCTATACTCTATCATTCACGAAGCTTCATAATATTCATATTGTATGAATTTAATGAAGCATGTATAAATGTTGAAATACTCTTACATTAGCTTGTACCTGTTAGATAAAATTCAAAGAATACCTTATGGAGATATGAATATCATTTCTATCTCACTCCTCCTGATAAACCAAAACTCAATAGAATTGTAGGGAGATACAATTGGATCATGTGTGACATGATTTGATCAATGATGAATTTTAACATAATTACCTCTTAGTTTCCAGGTATGTATGTAGTAGAGACTACAATATATATCCTTAATAAGATTTCATGCAAGTAAGATGGAATTGAGCACTAGAGAGTGCTACTTCATTAGGAAAATAAATGATGGTATTGGATACTTACTTTATAACCCTGAGATTCTTAAAAGATCTCATCTCTGGGGATGTGATTCTTAGAGGGTGACTCTCTTGAGAATCAAGATGAAAATGAAGTAAAGGAACTCATTGAATCTTGAGAAGATAATGAGGCTCCTAAAATCGGGAATTAAAAGGATAAGCAAAGATAAAACAATAATACTTCTTCAAATGAGTTTGAGGATGTATTCCATGTGTAGATTAAGTCTGACAATGATCAGACTTCATGTAATGAAGCTCTTGAGGATCATGACATGGAAAGATGGATATTAGCAATAAAGTCTAAAGTAGAGTTCATAAACAAGTGTTGTATATGGACCCTCGAGGATCCACCTATATGGGTAAGACCCGTAAAGGTGTGAATGGATCTTCAAGAGAAAGAAGGAACATGATGAGAAGGTAGAGACCTTAAAAGCACGGCTCGTAGCCACAAGCTACACACCAAAGAGAAGACATCGCTTGCGGTGAGACTTGCTCTTTAGTGACCATGCTTATACCCATCAGAATATTGCTAACTATAGATACACAACTTGGCTTTGACATCTTCAAGCTAGAAGTCAAGATTGCATTCCTCTATGAATGCCTCTCTAAGGATATTCACATGAAGTAGCCCCGTGGCTTCATGATTGGGGAAAGTAAGATGTCAAAGCTAAAGAAATACATCTATGGACTCAACCAAGCTTCTTGTTGTTGGAACATAAGATTTGATGAAATTATAAATGTTATGATTTCAGATAGAATCTTGATGAACTATATGAAGCTTAGTGGGAGTGCCTTTATGTTCATCGTGCTAAATGTAGATGATATCTTAATCATTTAGAATGATATAAGTACCATAATAAGTGTTTTATGATCTGGCTATTCCATACCTTGAGATATGATCTCAAAAAATGCCTCTTGGATCTTAGTTCTGAAGGTGTTCAGAAGCAAATAGAAGAGGCTATTGGGACCATCACATTTGTAGTACACCTTGGACATGTTCCATTCTTGGAAAATCCCTAGGAAGGCTTCCTTCCCTTAAGATACGGTACTGACATATCTAAAGGGTTAACACCTCAAAGGGTTGAGGAAGTGAATGCTAAAACTGATCGCCTTTATGCATCAGTTACAAAAAGCCGAGAGTATGCTAGATGTGTACAAAAGCCAGATATCTGTCATGCAGTGGGAGTAGAAAAGTGTTGCTAATCCTACTATGGATATAAAATACTTGATTGCAGTAATAACAAAATCTTCAAAGGTGACGAGACTTAGAGATAGTGATCTCCAAGTCTTACCTTCAAGAAGTTTAAGACATTGTAAGATAGTGATCTATAAGGGTCTTAACTGTAGATACCTTAGGAGATAGAGATCTTCAGGAATAAGGGTATTCTGATAAGGATTGTGGAAATACTGGTTATAATAACTATTGAGCAATAGTGTCAAGGACACTACAATTGCTTTAACAAGATTGAATATTGGTTGCATAAAATGCAACATTCGCATTGGATGCAAGCATTGTTGCTAGGTGTCGTAAAAGGACTTGGCATGGTCTCTTGGGAACAGAGTGACTGATCAGCTTACCTAGTTATTTCTCTAAAAGCTTATGATTGTCACATGAGTGTGGGTTTAAATGATTAGCCTATTAATGGCTCTTTAAGCTAGTGGGAGATTGCTGGACATGCGAGCCCACGGAGAGCCATTATGCAATAAATGTTATTGCGAATATCATTCCCTGATCTGAAATGAAGAATAACTACTTTGCATAATAGATCCCTTAGTACAATTAGGGTTATGTACCATGGCCATCTTAATGATCATACAGCTGTTGATTCAATTATTGAATCATAGAGGATGGTGCTTGGATGAATATATAAAGGGTTAGATTGAGGACTCATCAAGTACCGTCAAATGATTGTTAAGAGATGATCTCCAGCTTGAGTAGGAGATGGAAATCCTTTCTCAGTTAGGCTGATATCTGACCGACCTCTTGATGCAGGTCCTCTGCATAGGAATAGAGATTCGGAGGTGTCAGATTAGTTAGGTCAAATAGTTGACTTAACGAGATCGAGATAACCAAAGACCTATATCGTATACTATCACGGTATAGGCACGCATCCTCTGACCGGAGACA
The DNA here is from genome assembly GCA_037367405.1 of Ottelia alismoides. NCBI lineage: Eukaryota > Viridiplantae > Streptophyta > Magnoliopsida > Alismatales > Hydrocharitaceae > Ottelia > Ottelia alismoides. Next base: position 784,646 of record JAZKJV010002553.1, on the reverse strand, counting down.
TATGTGTTACTATATGTCTGAGTATGTACATTTGGCAGATCAATAGGTGGATGACCTAATCAAGGTCTATACACCGGCGCTGGTATGCATACAAGGGCATATAAGCAATACGTGAATGATATTGGGTATCCTCAAGCGCATCACGGAAGCGTGTCGATCGCATCGTATGCAATCGGGGCAACTAGTCGCACTAGTCGCTAGATGCAGCGGAAATTAAAATTTTCAACTTTAAAGATGAAACCACATGATCACGAGAACACTTCTCGGATCGTTTCATCAAACCACAAAGTACAAGGAATACCTCTTGAAGCGTGGTTGTGATCGCGAGATCCCAAAGTAGAGATCCTCCTATCTTAAGTCCGATCCACGAAGAATGCACTTGCGGGCGCGATGATGAGTCACGTTCCTTCCCGCAATCCTCGATGAAGATCCAAGCGATGGCTCCCCCGATTTCGTCAAACGAAATCCGTCGTCTTCCTTTAGAGTAAGAAACTCCAAGGAAGATGGAGATCCACGAGTCGTCGAAGAAGAAGCCGAGAGTCTCTCCTTTCTCAACACAAAGTGGACGGCCACTTAATGGAGAAGAGAAAGAGAGAGAGGGCGAGAATGAGACAGAAAGAGAGAGAGAGAGTTGTCACCTTGTACAACTCTTAATGATGTACCATGGAAGGCTACCCTAGCCCTCTATTTATATTAGTTTAGGATCCAATGGATCTCAATCCATGGGACACATGGATCCAAAGGCTATGCTTGGTCCATGCTAAATCAATGGCTATGATTGTTGTTGGTTAAAACCAACAACATTAATTTAAATTAAAATATGTTACAACATTATCAACATAATTTAATTTAACTAATTAAGAGATAATGTGACAACAAAAAGGGAGTCAACTAACCTCCCTAAATCATAGGGGGTTATTTTGTCTCCTTTTTATTTATCTTATTATTTCTTAATTAAATTGCAATAACTATTATTGCAATAATATCCACCAAATTAATTCCAAATTAATTTGTGAATATTTCAATCATGCCATTGAATATTATGTGAATCATATTCACAACCCAAACTAATTAGTAAATTGCATTTCCAGGTAATTAATAAATGTGAATCCAATCCACATTATTAATTAACAAATGCTATTTACATAAATTCTCTCTCTTATATATGTATATTATAAATCATATTTATAACACACATATATCATGGATAGTGCTATCCACATTCTCTTAATCCTTGATAATTAAATCCCATTTAATTATCTTAGATAATCATTTTCACAATATGAATCATATTCATATTTAAGCTTGATAATTAAATCTCATTTAATCATCAAGTCCTTGCTTGGATATTTCATCAAAAGAATTATTCTTGAACCCTTTCAAGAATAATGTGCTTTCTCCGCAGATGCTTGGAGATAAGGACAGGGCGATTGTATTATTCCACGTATAGTGACTTGGATGTTGAGATTTTATCTCAAATCCAGATCTTACGAACCTCCCATAGATGCTTGATTAAATCAAGACCGCAAATCTAATCTTCTCATTAAATCTGAATCTCATTCAGATCAATGTCCAACACTTGGACTAAGATCAGATTGCTTCTCTACTGGAAGGAGTCACTAAAATCCAGACCTGTTTCATCACTCCCTCGGAATGGAAGCGTCATGGATATACAATCGTTTATGATCACATCACCCTCAGGTATTCCCAATACCTGTACATCCTGCATACTGGAAGACCCATGGTCAACCCGAAGATCAAGATCTATTTTTCACTGTCTTCTTCAGGGTTTGATCACCAAGTTTCTCATTTGATCATTGGGATTTGGTATCGATCATATACTTTCCAAAAGCATATATCATACCTAGGTCTTGATCATATACTTTCCAAAAGTATATATCAAACCTACAAATTCAGTCAAGCTTCCAAAGAGAGACGACCGTGCACGGAATTTGATTCTTCCCAATATCTCATGAGTGAGCTCATGTCTTCCGGTTCAGTAGTGAACCTGTATGATCCCTTTGAGAGATCGTATTACTCATATGCCCTTATATGCACACCAGCTCGCCGGTGTATAGACCTTGGTTAGGTCATCAACCTATTGGTCTGCCAAATGTACATACTCAGACATATAGCAATACATCTGTCTCCGGTCAGAGGATGCGTGCCTATGCTGTGACAGCATTCAACATAGGACTTTGGTTATCTCGATCTCGTTAAGTCAACTCTTTGACTTAACTAATCTGACACCTCCGAATCTCTATTCCTATGCAGAGGACTTGCATCAAGAGGTCGGTCAGATATCAGCCTATGTGAGAAAGGATTGCCATCTCCTACTCAGGCTGGAGATCACATCTTAACAATCATTTGACGGTGCTTGATGAGTCCTCAATCTAACTCTTTAGATATTCATCCAAGCACCAGCCTCTATGATTCAATAATTGAATCAACAGCTGTATGATCATTAAGACAGTCATGGTACATAACCCTAATTGTACAGAAGGACCTATTATGCAAATTATTTATTCTTCATTTCAGATCAGGGAATGATATTTGCAATAACATTTATTGCATAATGGCTCGCCGTGGGCTCACATGTCCAACAATCTCCCACTAGCCCAAAGAGCCATTAATGGGCTAATCATTTAAACCCACACTCATGTGACAATCATAGGCTATTTAGAAATAGCTAGGTAAGCTGATCAGTCACTCTGTTCCCAAAAGACTATGCCAAGTCCTTTTACGGCACTTGCATATCCCTAGGTAACAGTGCTCGCATCCAATGCGAATGTTGCATCTAATGCAACCAATACTCAATCTAGACAAAGAAATTATAGTGTCCTTGACATTATTGCTCAGTAATTGTTATAACCAGTATTTCCATAATCTTTATCAGAATACCCTTATTCTAGGAGATCACTATCTCTCAAGGTATCCACAGTTAAGACCTTTTAGATCTCTATCTATAAAGTCTTAAGCTCTTGAAGATAAGACTTAGAGATCACTATCTCTATAGCCTTCTCATCTTTGAAGATATCGTTATTACTGCAATCAAGTGTTCTTTCTCCATAGTAGGATTAGTAACAGTTTACTACTCCCACTGCATGGCAGATATCTGGCTTTTGTACACATCAAGCATACACTTCCTCAACTCTTTGAGGTGCTATTCCTTTTGATAGGTCAGTACCAAATCTCAAGGGAAGGAAGCCTTTCTTGGAATTTCCAAGAATGGAATATGTCCAAGGTGTACTACAAATGTGACAGTCCCAATACCCTCTTTTCTTTGATTCTGAACAACTTCAGAACTAAGATCTAAGAGGTATTCTTGAGATCATATCTCAAGGTATGGAATAGCCAGTCTATAAAACACTTATTATCATCCTTATATCATTTCAAATGGTTAGGATATTATCTACATTTAGCACGATGAACACAATGGCACTCCTACTAAGCTTCACATGGTTCATCAAGATTCTATTTGAAATCATAACATTTATAATTTCATCAAATCTTATGTTCCAACTACAAGAAGCTTATTTGAGTCCATAGATGGAGTTCTTTAGCTTTCACACCTTACTTTCCCCAAACATGAAACCCTGTGGCTACTTCATGTGAATATCCTCAGAGAGGTATTCTTAGAGGAATGCAATCTTGAATTACATCTTGAAGATGCAATAGTCAAGTTGTGTAGCTAAGGTTAGCAATATTCTGATGAGTTTAAGCATGGTCACCGAAGAGCAAGTCTCATTGCAAGCAATGTCTTCTCTTCCGGTGTGTAGCTTATGGCTACAAACCGAGCTTTGAAGGTCTTTACCTTCTCATCAGGTTCCTCTTCTCTTGAAGATCCATTTACACCTTAATGGGTCTAACCCTTATAGGTGGATCCTCGAGGGTCCATATACAACACTTGTATATGAAGTCTACTTTAGACTTTATTGCTAATATCCATCATTCCATGTCATGATCCTTAGGAGCTTCATCACATGAAGTCCGATCATTGTCAGACTTGGCTGACACATGGAATACATCCTCAAACTCATTTGAAGAGGTATTAATGTTTCATCTTTAATTATCCTTTTAGTTTCCGATTTCAGGAGCCTCATTATCTTCTCAAGATTAAATGAGTTCCTTCACTTCATTTTCATCTTGATTCTCAAGAATCTCAATCCTCTAAGAATCACATTCTCAGAGATGAGATCTTTTAAGAATCTCAAGGTCATAAAGTAAATATCCAATACCATACTTTATTTTCCTAATGAAGTAGCACTCTCAAGTGCTAGATTCCAGCTTACATCCATGGAACCTTATTAAAGATATATATTGTAGTCTCTACTACACACATATACCAGGAAACTAAGAGGATAATTATGCTAAAATTCATCATTGATCAAATCATGTCACACATGATCCAATTGTATCTCCCTACAACTCTATTGAGTTCAGGTTTATCAGGAGGAGTGAGATAGAAATGATATTCATATCTCCATAAGGTATTCTTTGAATTTTATCTAATAGGTACAAGCTACCTAGGTTAGATCAAATTCATTTCATCTTTCTTCAAACTTTGGTTCTAAACCAAAATTGTGAAATCTTTGAACATTTCAAAGGTTTCTCAGGTGAAGAGAAGAAATCTCATATCATACGTAATCATCAATAGATATTACATATCCATAATGTTTACTATGATATAGATGATCTACATACATCAAGATGTATGAGATCTTGAATACCTCGACATCTAACACCATTCCCAAAGAAGGGTGTATTGGACATTTTGCAATATTCACAAGTATGTAAGATTTGAAATTTTAGACATTCTAAAGTTTCATATCTTACTAGTCTATTGATCAAATCAACAGACATATGTCCAAGACTTGATGCCAGATCATTGTCAAATGATCTTCATCCTCCTATTGATCTTATAAGGTTTGATTTTCAGTATTAGAAATCTTAATGAACCATTCATTAATTTTCTAATTTTATGGAGTCCACTAGATGTTAGATTACTATCTGAAATATTTCCATCATAACTATTTATGATAGTTCTATCTCAGAATTCATGTTTATTTACAATATTTAGAAACAAACAATGAGGGTATTCTAATATCTAGGTCATAGAGACATTCTCTAAGACTAAGGACTCTCCCACTGAGAATATGAAGTCTATTTATCCAACAGAGATTGCTGCAACAATTACAACAATATCCATGTAGATGATTACTAAACCTTAAGATCAAATTTCTAATCTTCTAATATATATATATATGCAACTAATTGCAAATGTCATTAGAAGATTGGGATACAATTGTCAGACTTTATCTTACGAAATAATAAAGTCAGAGTCAATGATTATATGTAGATTATTCTGATGCTCTATCTGAGTCCTTCACTAAGGATTTTAGACAGATTTGATAGTCATACTATCAACACATCAACTTATTGCAGTATTGGCATTCATCCAACTCTTTGGATATCATATGGAAGTCACAGAAGTAGGTCAACTCTTTGACTTTCCTTCTTACTCGGGTCCGACCCATGCTTCCACTGTGCTCTCTTCATCAATAAACAACCATTGTTTAAGACAAAGAATCTCTTATGTTGAATTCAAAGGATTTCAATATAAGAGCATTTCAACATTTATACATGCTTCATTAAATTCATACAATATGAATATTATGAAGCTTCATGAATGATTAGAGTATAGATAATAGAATGATGACACTCATCATATCTACATACATCTTAACTCTTAGAGACTTAGGTTCAGGTAGGTATTCAAACATTTTGAATACATCATCTCTTTCGAGCTACCATTCTGCATAATGCAGAGAACCATGACATTCATGAATAAATGTCTAGAGCACATATGTATGCCAAAATATCTTCTTTTATTTTATAAGGATTATTCGACAATTACGATCACCATCGACATGTCACTTCCAAAGTACACTTGATGAAGGATCAAGACTACAGAGACATACAAACCCTAAGGCGATGTCTTATTGTCTTACATAATTGTCATTCCTCATTATGTTGAGGAAACTTGCACACTGCAACCACATACATTATGTGTCCAATTGCAAGTACAATATCTGGATCATGAGTCCAATCCAAGATATTTTTACTGGTTATCATTGAGTATAACATTGAGTGGGTTTAATGAAGGATTATCTGAAATAAGAAATTTGTATAAGGGTATATATATATTATATATACATGTTTTACTTTGATTTAGGAATTTTTATATCAAAGTTGTCTTGCCTTGTCAACACTGAAAGTTCATTCCCTTAATTACTTTCAATATAAGAGATATTCTTACCATTATATCTCTAGCAAGATCTGGGATCTCCTTTCCTATCTTTGTCGCATCCCAATAATATGAGAACTTACGACTCCAATAAAAAGAAGCGGGAACTCATTCCGCCTTGCAAGTCCAACTTGCATTCCCAATTCGGTCTTTAACACCCGGGCCCACCACCCCTAAGATGATGTTGACCCGTTGCTAATTGAACCAACCGTCAACAGGATTAGAACTCGCTATGCGCAATCCAATATCGCCCCAATAATATGAGGACTCGATATTGGGGTCACTACGCATACGGCCTTACTCTTTCGAGAAGCAAAGAGCCCGATCCAGATGCGCTTGCATATAGGATCTGTCACTTCGGACAGGCGTCTCCTACATACAATCCCTGGCGACGGAACCCTTCGCCTTGACGGGAGACCATGGATGTCACTTATGTGATCCTCCACCTCATATTCAAATTGTAATTAATTATCGTGAATCATATTCACATAATTAATTCTTCCAAGGGAAATACACATCTATTCATAATAGAGTGTTTATTGGATATAATTAATTTAATCACATTAAATTAATCATCAATCCAATCATCAATCAACAAACATGTCTTTTACTTGAATAGTAGGTATTATCTCAAAATACGTATTATTCGAATTTTAATAATTAGAAAAATACACATTGTCTGTCTCCGGTATTATACAGTCCCTACCCGCTGTCAAGGCCAGTACCGACGAGAGTGGGACGGACCACATACGTTGCAACCCACGACCCCAATGCTCTCCGACTAGGCACCACATCCGCCTCGGGAAAGGATAATACCAGATAGACCATCATGTACTTTGAGATGTTCATCGGTTTTTCAACCGAAATTATACCATAAATATAAATCAAAACATTTTTGATTATAAGAAGATTTGCTAGACAAATCCCCAATCCTATTCAAGCAAAAGGGTTTTTCATGTAAATGTTGTCCTACAACTATTGTAGGATAAACTATGGTTTTCATGAAAGCAATGTTTGTTGATGAACCAATGATCAAAATCTAATATCTCATCATTGTGGTTTAGGCAAGTGTCATTCAATGAAATAATTATCTCTTTAAATATTTCACAAATATTTATCACTAATTATTCCAGAAAATTAACAATTAATTTTCATCATGATAATTGAATGACATATCACAAGGTTCAAGATCAAAATTGTTAATTTCCAGCAGTGACCCCCAATCACTAAAATTAACTTATCTTGATCAATTTAAATCCAAAAAATGCAAACTCAGTTTCCAAAGATTGCCTATTTGATTTATTAAAGAACCCAAGTGATAATTCACGCATTTCAAGGCGGATTAAAACCGTAATCATCTCATTAATTACGTTCAAATCCGCAGTTCCCGCAACAGTGAATATAGTCATATTCAAAAAGCCATATCTTGAGCAAATAAAGTCCAAATTTAGTAAACTCAAGTCCTATGGTTTCCTTGTTTAATGGGGAACAAAATCCAATTGAAAATTTCGTGTTTAAACATTTTAAACAGAGCCGAAAAATTCAATTTTACAGAGGTGCGAAAAATTGAAATGCAGTAAAATTTCGCAACCCTTTCAAGAACCAAGTCGTCTAAGGTCTATGGATCATATCCAAACCCTTATTCGACCTATGGCTCTGATACCACTTGAAGGAAATTGAGTATCCTCAAGCGCATCACGGAAGCATGTCGATCGCATCGTATGCAATCGGGGCAACTAGTCGCACTAGTCGCTAGATGCAGCGGAAATTAAAATTTTCAACTTTAAAGATGAAACCACATGATCACGAGAACACTTCTCGGATCGTTTCATCAAACCACAAAGTACAAGGAATACCTCTTGAAGTGTGGTTGTGATCGCGAGATCCCAAAGTAGAGATCCTCCTATCTTAAGTCCGATCCACGAAGAACGCACTTGCGGGCGCGATGATGAGTCACGTTCCTTCCCGCAATCCTCGATGAAGATCCAAGCGATGGCTCCCCCGATTTCGTCAAACGAAATCCGTCGTCTTCCTTTAGAGTAAGAAACTCCAAGGAAGATGGAGATCCACGAGTCGTCGAAGAAGAAGCCGAGAGTCTCTCCTTTCTCAACACAAAGTGGACGGCCACTTAATGGAGAAGAGAAAGAGAGAGAGGGCGAGAATGAGAAAGAAAGAGAGAGAGAGAGTTGTCACCTTGTACAACTCTTAATGATGTACCATGGAAGGCTACCCTAGCCCTCTATTTATATTAGTTTAGGATCCAATGGATCTCAATCCATGGGACACATGGATCCAAAGGCTATGCTTGGTCCATGCTAAATCAATGGCTATGATTGTTGTTGGTTAAAACCAACAACATTAATTTAAATTAAAATATGTTGCAACATTATCAACATAATTTAATTTAACTAATTAAGAGATAATGTGACAACAAAAAGGGAGTCAACTAACCTCCCTAAATCATAGGGGGTTATTTTGTCTCCTTTTTATTTATCTTATTATTTCTTAATTAAATTGCAATGACTATTATTGCAATAATATCCACCAAATTAATTCCAAATTAATTTGTGAATATTTCAATCATGCCATTGAATATTATGTGAATCATATTCACAACCCAAACTAATTAGTAAATTGCATTTCCAGGTAATTAATAAATGTGAATCCAATCCACATTATTAATTAACAAATGTTATTTACATAAATTCTCTCTCTTATATATGTATATTATAAATCATATTTATAACACACATATATCATGGATAGTGCTATCCACATTCTCTTAATCCTTGATAATTAAATCCCATTTAATTATCTTAGATAATCATTTTCACAATATGAATCATATTCATATTTAAGCTTGATAATTAAATCTCATTTAATCATCAAGTCCTTGCTTGGATATTTCATCAAAAGAATTATTCTTGAACCCTTTCAAGAATAATGTGCTTTCTCCGCAGATGCTTGGAGATAAGGACAGGGCGATTGTATTATTCCACGTATAGTGACTTGGATGTTGAGATTTTATCTCAAATCCAGATCTTACGAACCTCCCATAGATGCTTGATTAAATCAAGACCGCAAATCTAATCTTCTCATTAAATCTGAATCTCATTCAGATCAATGTCCAACACTTGGACTAAGATCAGATTGCTTCTCTACTGGAAGGAGTCACTAAAATCCAGACCTGTTTCATCACTCCCTCGGAATGGAAGCGTCATGGATATACAATCGTTTATGATCACATCACCCTCAGGTATTCCCAATACCTGTACATCCTGCATACTGGAAGACCCATGGTCAACCCGAAGATCAAGATCTATTTTTCACTGTCTTCTTCAGGGTTTGATCACCAAGTTTCTCATTTGATCATTGGGATTTGGTATCGATCATATACTTTCCAAAAGCATATATCATACCTAGGTCTTGATCATATACTTTCCAAAAGTATATATCAAACCTACAAATTCAGTCAAGCTTCCAAAGAGAGACGACCGTGCACGGAATTTGATTCTTCCCAATATCTCATGAGTGAGCTCATGTCTTCCGGTTCAGTAGTGAACCTGTATGATCCCTTTGAGAGATCGTATTACTCATATGCCCTTATATGCACACCAGCTCGCCGGTGTATAGACCTTGGTTAGGTCATCAACCTATTGGTCTGCCAAATGTACATACTCAGACATATAGCAATACATCTGTCTCCGGTCAGAGGATGCGTGCCTATGCTGTGACAGCATTCAACATAGGACTTTGGTTATCTCGATCTCGTTAAGTCAACTCTTTGACTTAACTAATCTGACACCTCCGAATCTCTATTCCTATGCAGAGGACCTACATCAAGAGGTCGGTCAGATATCAGCCTATGTGAGAAAGGATTGCCATCTCTTACTCAGGCTGGAGATCACATCTTAACAATCATTTGACGGTGCTTGATGAGTCCTCAATCTAACTCTTTAGATATTCATCCAAGCACCAGCCTCTATGATTCAATAATTGAATCAACAGCTGTATGATCATTAAGACAGCCATGGTACATAACCCTAATTGTACAGAAGGACCTATTATGCAAATTATTTATTCTTCATTTCAGATCAGGGAATGATATTTGCAATAACATTTATTGCATAATGGCTCGCCGTGGGCTCACATGTCCAACAATACGATCTCTCAAAGGGATCATACAGGTTTATTACTGAACCGGAAGACATGAGCTCACTCATGAGATATTGGGAAGAATCAAATTCCATGCGCAGTCGTCTCGCTTTGGAAGCTTGACTGAATTTGTGGGTTTGATATATACTTACTGATAAAACCCTGAAGTAGACAGTATAAAGTTGATCTAATACTTCGGGTTTATTCTGAGTCTTCCAGTATGCAGGATGTACAGGTGTTGGAAATACCTGAGGGTGATGTGATCATAAACGATTGTATAACCATGATGCTTCCATTCCTAGGAAGTGATGAAACGAATCTGGATTTTAGTGACTCCTCTCAGTAGAGAAGTAATCTGATCTTGGTCCGAATGTTCGACATTGATCTGAATGTGATTCAGATGCAATGAGAAGATTAGAATTGCGATCTTGATTTAATCAAGCATTTATGGGAGGCCCGAGATCTAGATTTGAGATGTGATCTCAATATCCAAGTCACTATACGTTGAACAATACAATCGTCCTGTCCTAATCTCCAAGTATCCGCGAAGAAAGCGCATTATCCTTGAAAGAGTTTATGGATAATTTCATTGTTGATATATGTATCCAAGCATCGAGAAAATTCATAATTAAATGTGATTTAATTATCATGGATAATATAAATTTGGTTCATATTATACGGAGAGATATCTAAGATAATTAAATGTGATTTAATTATCAAAAGGATATGAATAATGTGAATGTGATTCATGTTATTTGGGTACATGAGAAAAGAGATCGAAGATGATTAAATGTGATTTAATTATCATGGATATGAATAATATGCATATCACTATCCATATTAATCATATATATATTATAAATGTGATTTATAATATATTAGAGAGAATATATTATAATTTATATTTGTTAATTAATTATTGATGTGAATTGGATTCATATTTGATGATTAATTAAACTATAATTTACATTTTATTTTGGGTTGTGAATTTGATTCACATTTTTCCAATGGCATGATTGTAATATTTCACAAGATAATTATGAATTATTTTTGTGAAATAATTTACAATAATTATTGTTGTAAATCCTGGAGATATCATGAGATAATGGTATCTCATGAGATAATGAGATCTCATGAGATAATGAGATTTCATGAGATGTTGGTAGTCGTCCCTCCTTTTTAGAGGATATGATTTATCTCCGCGTTATCTCCAAGGATAATTAATTGATTTGATTTGAATTTAAATATATTGATTTATTGATATATACATTAAATTACATTAGATTAATTCTTGTTGTGTTTTTACAACAAGATCATAGCCATTGAAAGAAACACAAATCAATCTCAACTATTGATTGTGTGTTGTCCATGGATTGGGATCCATGGACTCTCAAAATCCTATATAAGAAGAGGCACCCCCTTGCTCTTCTACACATGAAATGAATGCTCTCTCTCTCTCTCTTTCTCTCTACACGCCTACTCTCTCTCATGTGGCCGTCCACCATGGATGCCCTAGAGAGATTCTCCATCACCGCAGCGTCGTCGTTATGTTGCCCGATCGTTTGCTCGTGGATCTTCGTCTACTTCGGCGTGCCTTGCTCGTGAAGAAGATGTCGTATCTCGTTTGTCGAGATCAGGAGATCCGTGGCTTGGATTATTAACATGGATTGCGAGAAGCACGTGTTTCATCAACACGCTCGCAAGTGTCTCTTCCGTCGGATCGGACTTGAGACAGGAGGTCTCTTGGTTTAGAGACTCGATCGTAACCACGCTTCAAGAGGTAATCCTATTACTTGTTTGTGGTTTAGATGAAACGATTTGAGAAGCGTTCTTGGATCAAGTGGTTTCGTCACATGAAATTTTTTTAATTTCCGTTGCTTCGAGCAACTAATGTGACTAGTCACTCCCGATCGCATACGATACGATCTTCACGCTTCCGTGATGCACTTGAGGATCTTCCCATATCCTTCAGGTTGTCCCCTGTCCTAGGATTGCCACCACCATGATAGGTTGCTTCCGAGGCTGCCATAACATTATACTATAGGATAGATTCGATCGATCTCATGTGGTGGTTCTTCTTCTTCAGTGCCTCATGCTATTGAAGAAGTAAGAGGATTTCGTGCAACGAAATGAGGAAGCTATCCATACAAGTTGGATCATTTCCTTGATTTGCAGAAAGCACGCGAGTCATCCACACACCTGCAAATATTGTCTCCACTGGATCGTACTTGAAACAAGGTGTTTTTTGCTTAGAGACTTGTAGATCATGGTCACGCTCCAAAGATATATTCAAAACTCGTATGATCATGATGGAACAGATTGAGAATGGTTCCCGATCCATGTAGTTCCATCAAAACTTTTAAATTTCTACTATTGTGAATTGTACAATAAGTTCATTTTTTATCAAATATGATCCAATCTTCACACCTCCACAAGACACGAGGTCTATTCACACCCATTCAATATGTCACCATTTCCATTCAATACAAAACCGAAGAATTTGGAAAAGGACATCTCGTGATATTTTGTTACCACCGCGTATTGGTAGTTTGCCACGGATAAAATAAGTGGTCGTCACCAAATAACCCACCTTCTTAGAGAAATGTTTGAGAGAGACCTAATAAGGCATAGAATCATCCAAGGCCAACATCTCATAAAAAATTTTTGAGAAGATTTCGTCCATCTTGGAAAAGATTTTATCATTTACAAAATATTTATACTGAATATATTATAATGTAATTATTTTTACATTTATCTTAAATGTTATAGGAGTTTTTCCTATGTACTACTTTCAATGAAAGAAAATACTAAATAAGGAACATTTGGTTATTGTCGATGGTTTTGTAAGTTATTCGTAAGCGTTTGTTTGATTAGAAGGAAAGGAAGAACATGCATCTCAAATTCTCACTCCATCTCCAACTCCAAATCAATTGTTGACCCTAGCTATATCTATCATTGAATATCGAGGCTCATCATGGATTTTTTTCTATTAATATGATCGATATAAACCTTAATATATTCTTAAGTTATAGAGTTATCTTACACGTACAATGATATGGGTCAATAACCATATGGAGCGATATTTAAGTCGCTCTAAAGAAAATATCGATATTTATAAAAAATCACAATTGCAGGTTTTTGTTGTGGTTAATCTTCTTGTACTTGAGGTGTTCTTGAGAGCTTGAAGAGGAAGCTCAAGACTAAAGAGGACAACCAATATATCCTAACCTCCGTGAATCTTGTCTCTAGAGATTTCCTACTGTCCCTTGGTACTTGGATGTCTTCTCATTGTCTTTAATGATATTAAATTTATGCAAACCAATATAGATAATATATCAATATAATACAAGACGAGTATTTGAGGCATCGTCCACGGCCGTTGTGCAAATAAGCTTCCTTACGCAATCCTTTTATCTCAATGTTCGACCCAAACGTTGAAAGTTGTATGCCCTCTTTATTATATTTAAAAAAAGATGTATGAAATTGAAAATCGAGACATAATTGAAACTTTTTGTTAATATTACCCTTGGAATGATACAATGCAAATCAAATATGAAGGTGCTCACTTGCCATTTTAAATAGCTGCTAACATTTTAAAAAAGTTTTTTACAACCACAAACTCTACAATCTTTCTAACCTACTCAACCCCGTAAACATCATCAATGTCCCCTCAACTTCAAAGAGTTGCTAATGCTTACATCACAAATCATGTGGTTAAATCCCATCTCTTTAACCGTTAACCTAACCAGAATCCCCTAAAGAAAGGTGCATGTTGCATTATTTCTTTATCAAAATCACAAAAGATGATCTCCGCCTCACATCCCCTTCCCAATCTTCGTGCCCCGATGACAAAGAGGAAGCAAGTCACCCCTAACATCTCTTCAATCATCGAGCAGCTACACGAAGACTGAGCTTGGTGGATGACAATGAATACAGTTCAAGGTGATCTTGCATTGAATTGAAGAGGGCGACGAGTTTGGTGGTGCACGGCTAATTAAAAGTGGTGAGGTTCCTTGTGCGTTGCTACTATAAATACCAGACAAAGATGTGGTTATTGATTGAATATGGGATGATGATATTGCTCACGGATTGATGCTTAGTTCTTGGGCAGCTCGAGGTGAAATGGCTTCATGCGATTGAAGCTTGTTCTTCCGCATATAGTTATTAATGGTGCCCCAAGTGTTGGTCGACATCACGCTTGGAGTATGATTGGATGGATGAACTCCTCGTTGTAAGTGTTGCTCCAGCAATGAAGATTAAGGCTCGATTGCAATGGAATTTGCAATGAAATATTAAGATACTCTATTCGAGTTGGGTTCCAAAGCTCGTTTCTTGATTCATAATTCAATTGAAATAAATGACTTCAGATAGGATTAATGATATTAATTAAAGGGAGTTGATTAGGATTTGTGAAACACTAATCACTTCATATTAAAACTAAGATAACAAGAGAAATTTGGTGGAGGAACGTTCAAGTGAAAGAAGGGTTTAAGACCCTTTAGGTGATTGAGAGAGAGGAGGAATGCCATGCGATCACAACATCCCAACCCACCTCGTACCCCATTCCTCCTCACACCCACACCTTTAGCTACCTTCCTCATGCCCTGAAATCTGTCTCCCCTCCGCTCCCTCTCAAGACCAGAACCTCCAGCCCTGGATCCAATCATGTGCGTCCATGTGGCAAACTGCCCTTTACAGATATCAAAAAGGATAAGTCATTGGATTAATGTTTTCAATATATACTGCAGCTCCTTTTCTATGATTTTATAACTGTCATATCCCCTTTCGTAATTCAAAATTACACCATGGCCCCTAAATAGTTGGTATGTATTACACCATTAGCCAGAACCCACAGGCCAATCCAGTAGCTTTGACGGTAAACAATAAATTGTAATTATAATAATTATCGATTGGTTCATAAATTTAGAGATATATTTAGCTCCCTCCATCATTCCTCTTCTTCGTCTTGTGCAGCTACTTCGCTCAAGATCCATCCTAGTTGACATTCGATGGCCCCACTCCCACCACCATCATAGTTGATGCTGGCACCTCCTGCCTTGCCACTAAGGTCACACATTGTTGTAGCCTCTGATCTCGATGGTCACACATTGTTGTAGCATACTCACCAAGATCAATGGAAACCCTTTGATGTCCCCAGTTGCCCACTCAGGGTCAGCATTAACAAGATCCGCGACAATGGCCCGCTGTACCTACCCGACGGTAGTGCCATCAGTGTTGAGATAATAAAACAGCTCTGGAGAAGGTCTCCAGTCTGCAGCAACTATGCCTTCAATAATCTACAAGCAGTCTGTGTCTCAATGGGAATCACAACTGTCACTTTCTATTGGAGTCACAGAGACCAACAAGTATGAGGACAAAGGAGCAACTGGTTAGACAATGCCGGATTGGCAACCCTTGCTAAGTTTGTGTTTGAATTTTGTCAATAGCTTATTAAGATGACCACTATGACCATATTGTCAATAGCTTACTAGGATCAAGATGAACACTATGACCTGAATGGGGATCACTGCTTCATTCTCTGACAGGATTGGGAGGCTTTTGCATGCATCGGCAAAGAACCTACCAATGCTCAACAGACGGTAACAAGTATGATCAAGCAGAGACTGGTGCATGAAGGCAGTCAAGGAAGAGGTGTATCCCTCTACTCAGTTTCACCTCATGGGATATCAGGAACGTATGCAAGTATGGTGAACGAAGAATATGGTTATCCAGAGCCAGGAGAAATAAAGAAGGAAGATGGAGGGAACCAGAATTACATTTCAATTCAAAATTAACAGTTCGAAGAACACGTCCTTACGATGCAACACAAACTAACTACTTGGAGGTGACGTAGTTTCAAATTATAAAAGGCTTGACTTAAGACAAAATCATAAAAATAGGACATAGGGTAAATATCCAATGAAATATTTGGAAGGAAGCGCGAAGACGGTTTATTCATCCCAAGCAACAGTCCAAGCGTCAACCAGGGAATCGCCCATTCAAAAGGAGCAGAATCACCTACAGGTTCTGCATGGTACTAAAAAAGGAGCTTGGCATGGTGTTCATAAAAAATTTATATCAAATATGGGTTATAAGAAGCATTCGAAGACACACTATGAAAATGTGACGTTGAGTACTACGGTCATTGCATCATATCCTATATCAACTTTTAGGTGGTAGAAGGCTGACCACTGTAATTTCAATTAATTGTGTTAACATCATATTAAATGGGATTCTGAACTAAACATCATATATGTAACTACTAATTTTGCAGAAACTGAAGGAAAGAATTAACATCTGCTTTATACGGTACCGATCAGAAATTTTAAAACATGCATCAGTTATTCAAACTTTTACCAAAATTTCTGTACAAAATTGTATGAGTTTCAAGATATGCAACGGTGTAATGATGATAAAAGTGTACTGTATAAACTAAGATATTTTAATTGAAAATCATAAAGATTAGGAATATCATTTTCCCTTTGGAAAGAACAGAACGAGCACGAGCAATATCGGAACAGCGATCTAAAATCTATAACAGGATCCGCTCTAAAAACAATTTAGTAACATAACAAGATTACTGTTCCTTTGGAAACTGAAACCATTAACCAAAAGGAATTTCTCTGCCATATAAATCAAAACTACTGGGCGTTTCAAAATTTAGCATTAATAATGAGTATGGATGGACTAGAAAACCACTCAAAGAACACAAGAAACTACTGAAACGCCACAGAATTATCGAAATATACAAGCTCGAAGCCGGAGCAAGCACAAAAACCTACCAACATTAACAAAATTAAGCTACATGTAGTTCATTATCTAGGACCGTGACCAAATCTCTGTTGTCTTCAGACAAGCTTGCTTCTTTCTAAAGCCCACGGACCATGTTCAAAATCTAGAAAAGCGCTACTATTTTTAGAAATAACAAACTAAAGCGATCGAAACCAATCTCCTTAAATCACAGTAGCACATTACAATCTAGATTGTGTCCTACATTGATATTATGACATAAGTTTCTCTAGACAAACCTGATAATGAAGAACAACATAAGAAAGGGTACCACTAACCGGCGGTCTCTAGAAGTTCTGTCAAGGCTATACCCAATGTTCTAATGCTTTAGAAATAGACTGCAAGTTCCTGCGCTCATAGAAATCTCCTACAAAGCACTATTCTACCACTGGACGAAGGCGCTGCATTGCAGATTACTAGAAAATCTAGAGACTGCCGGGCTGCACACAAGTGCTTCTACCTTGAATATGGATGATAACGACCTGCACCACCACCACCACCAAAGCCTGACCTATAAGGTCCTCCAGATCCATAACCAGCACCTGGACCAGAGTCATAGCCACCACCATAGCTAGAACCACCATAACCCCCAAAGCCTTCATCTCTTCCATAAGGACCTAAACCACCTCCATAGCCGCCGCCACCACCACCAAAGCTTCCACCACCATATGAGCCAAGACGGCTAGAATAACCAAGGGAGGACTCGCTTCGATAACCTCCTAAGCTACTGCCTCCGAAACCACCACCATAACCACCACCAAACTCGCCAGCTCCACCACCGTAAGAACCAAAGCCTCCAAATCTAGGTCCGAAACCAGATCCCCTATATGGGGGGCCATACCCACCACCGCCAAAATTGCTATACGAGTCATTATAACCGCTTGGAACATCCTCAAATGATCGAGACCTATAATTGCTACCATAGGCCGGATGGGATGGGTTTGCTGATTTCTTTGGTTCAGCCTTCTTGATCTCCACCTACAGCAAAGCAACAACATTAACCTAACCTGTAACAACAAACTATCTGATTTCTAGTGACAGCATCTAAGGAGGAGCCTAAATAATTTGCAGCATAAAAGTATTGAACAGAAAATGTAAAGATTATCCAATATCTCAGACATGTCTTTCCAATGAAAAGCCAAAGAGTCGTAAATGGCAAGTTTGTGTTATTAATAAAAGTGATACTTCTGTAATTACATTGTTTGCCATGACAATTTAGAAAAATAGTCACCTTAGTTCCAGCTAGTTCAATCATATTTCCTTTCGATAAGAGAATATCTACAGTATCTTCACTGTCGAAGACGATAAATCCAAATCCCCGAGATCTATTAGTAGCATGGTCGCAGATTATCTCATGCTCAACAACCTTGCCATACTTGGAAAAGAAATCCTTGAACTCCTCTGTTAGGTAAGTTATCATGCAGACACATTAGCTTCAGATCCACCTCAAAGACAATTCTGTGGCTAAAGCTAGAATACAATACCTTCAGACACAGTAGTAGGAATCCCTCCAACAAATATTTTCTTTGTTTTCAGATCCCTTGATTGAACAGAACCTTTTGGAATAGTTCTTTTAATTTCAACCTGCACAGATAACAAAACAAGAGTTCAGAAAATAATAGAAGGCACTGTCCAGCTGGGAGAGATCGACATTAGTGGAAAGAAACAAAAAATAAAATAAAATAGTAGTAATTATCACAACAGTCAATTATTAAACTAGTAGCCAAATTTGTGTTCAAGGCATGGTTAACAAAATTACGTTCAATGTATCTCAACAGCTCCACACAACAGCTCAAATAGTAGCAGCAGATCCAGTCTAAAATAATGAGACAGGCTTCTTTGATCCAAGGTAGGAACACCACAAGGTGAGATACATTGATAGTTGTCAATTCCACCAAATCTAAGCATTGGTCGAAAAAGGTAATTCCTATAGCATGTAACAGAACTCCCTGCCGAATAGTGAAACACAAGTTGCAAGGAACAAAATCCCATATATCGTTACAGTTTTATTTATATTGTATAGTTTATATCTACAAAGATTTCAAAAAATATTTAGCATACTGCCCCTCAAAAAATATCAAAGAAATCAGAAATATTGCTGGCACAAATTAGTCAACCATTCTCAAAAGCATACACTGATGCTGGATATTTTGTTAGCGGTGAAAGCATGCTTACACAAAAGCAACTAAGCATGAATCCCAGATTGCTCAGCTTAGAAATGATGTATGATGTTTTGTAAATAAATGGAGTGGGGAATCTTGCAACTAGATGTTAAGTGAAAATGACACTGTTAATTTGGACATTTTGAATTATTCTGAAACTTCCATGGGTTGAAATTTCACAAATTTCAGCAAAATTATGGTTTAACCAATAAAGTGATACCATATCATAAATAATATCCAAACAAGAACAGATGTACAATACATCTAGTAAATAATGTACAAATCTTAGGAAAACATGACACTGTTAGCATATGGTTGAGAACTAGACTGATTTGGCGGACTAGAGGTGTTTTTCAACACAGAGGAAACCTATAAAAGAAAGAAAATTTAATGGATAGACAGTATAACAAATGGATTAGAGTTGGAAAATAATGTCCAAACAGAAACATGTAAATAAAATCTGGCATGCCATACAGCAAGGCACGTTAAATTGGTAAGGGAAAGTTGAAGATCAATAAACTTACATTTTGATACAAAATGGGGAATAATCAGATGCATCAAACGGTTTAGAAAAAAGGGATTGTATAAAACAAAGCATTCTCAAAATGAAAACTTACAGGCTTTCCCAAAATGGCATGGCTGTCTTCAATCACTTTATCAACTACAGACGGATCAGCATAAGTTATGAACCCAAAACCTCTCGGATGCCCAGTTACTTTGTCTTTCATGATTACTGAATCTATAATTTCACCATAAGCTCCAAAATGTTTCAAAAACATATCTGCAAAATAAGCCATTTAAAATCTTGCAAATTATACATTTTAGAGGCGTGACATTGAAGTCTGATAAGGAAAACACAACATCCATCTTCACCGCAAACCCAACAAAATAATCAACTTTGCAGAATTATATACTTGGTAGCAGTTATTTATAATAAAAATCCATTTGGCAACTCGTAATTCTCAGCTAAATTGGTATTATGGTAACCAATAAGTAAAAAACTGCTAACATGACAGGAAACTGTTTATTATTTTGCTTTGCCATTGAAATTTGCAAGCCCCCAGCCACAGCCAGAGAGATCAAGTTTATAAACTCGCTCAAACATCTCGAATCAAACTAGCAAGATCACATTGAGACTCCCGAATGACCAATAAAATCACTTGCACTCCTTTTGGGTAATCTTATTGTAACTTTGTCTGGCAAAATTCGATATGCCATAAGCAGTTTAAGTACAATGATTAGATCGTTAGTTTAGGCTTTGGGCAGAGTTGATCTGAACCATCAGATTGGACAGAAACCCCATCAAACAGTCATCATTAACACAAGGAAAGTACCTTTCAATTTCAGTGTTTAGTTTTCATTTTTCATTAAAATGTAAACTCAATATACTGTATACGTCCATGCTTCTCACACCCAAAGGCAGAGCACGCCTCTGTGGTGAAATCTAATCAAGTTTATCGGAACAAACCTACTAAAACAAAAACCCAATATCACTGGGACAGCAATAAGTATACCGTTAAAGATAAGACCACAAAAATAACTGTAAACTTAATGGATGAAACAACATATAAAACTTCTTTGCACACTGCCAATTAGCGGTAACAGATAGTCTTTGCACAATTGCATCAATAACATGTAGATCTGACTTAATAGGATGCTTAAAACTATATCATCACCAGAGGCCTACCAAATCCAGTGCAAGTTAGAGTAACCTTTCGAGCTACAACACAAGGAAACAACAAAAATCTATCGAATCAGACATCTTATACTCACTCATATTCGTGTCCTTGTGGAGTCCTCCGATGAAGATCTTTCTGCAACGGGCAAAAAAGTCAACATCAAAGACTGGGGAAAAACACGAAAACAACAGGAATCAAGAGATCGAGGATAATTCGGCAATGAAGAACGCACCCGGGGCTGGCGCCATCGTTCTCGGAGGCCCTAGCGTTGCCTTTGGATTTTGACGCCATGGCTTGCCAAAGAGCGGAGTTAGGGTTAGGGTTTTTGGTTTGGTCGACGGGTGCCGTGCGAGGGGTGAGAAGAGGTTGTGGTGATTATAAAAGAGCAGCTGCAGGGATTTTGTGTTGGTACCATCCGTGCTATTAAAAGTTGGATGGGAAGATTTTAGGGGTGTATGAATGATAGTGCCATCCACAACGTGTTTTCAAGACATGACCTCGAGTAAGAATTCACATACAAGACATGGATTAAGAAAAACCAATAACCCAAGGGAAAAGGGTGTACTATTTCTTGATAGAGTTGCTATCGTGAAGGGAGGCAATCACGCCTTACGCATCACAAAAGAGTGGAGATCATATTGTATTCAATCTACATCGAATAGTCGCAATAGTCGATGCAGCACTATAAATTTAAAAAATCAATAAACTACATGGCTTGGCACCACTTTCCACTATGTTTCTTCAAGATGCGAGCATAAAGATCACCATTGCGATCTACGAGCCTATAAACGAATATACATCAGCTCTCAAATCCGATCCAATGAAAATAGCACATGTGGGCGTGCTGACGAAGTGTGTGCTTCTCACAATCTAAAGAGATGATCCGAGGCGAGAACCTCCTGATTTTGTTGCACGAAATCCTTCTCCTTCTTCAAGAGTGTGAGGCACCAAAGATGACAAACAACCACAATATATCGATCTAGTAGCATGACAGCAGCACGACGACAATCGTAGTCTCCATAAACCCTAGGAATGGGGACGGTCATATGGTTGGTGGAGAGAGGGTGGACGTTGACGATCCCAAGGATCACATCTTTAATTGTCGATAGATGTAATATAGGAGACGAAATTCGATTCAGCAAAAACCACAATCTTTTGAATGTTGTGGAGTGTTTTTCATGGTAAGTATACCAAAATCGAACACAGAGAATGGTGATTTTTAGTTGTGTGATTTTAAATTAATTTAAATAATTAATTAAATGCTATGTTGATTTATGTGTCAGAAAATAAAGGAGAAATGAAATGATAACAGTGCAAATAAACGGAGAGAATAAATATGAAGCACATGATTTGTGATGATGATGTTTTAGTCCATTAAATGCTAATTGTTATTTTTAAAGTGAAATCACATATCAAAGAAATATAATCGATTTAAATTCAGATGCATGCAATAGTCCAAATAGATATGTGATTAATCCTACAATTAGTGAAATCGCACAAAGATTTTATCTCCAAATTCTCTCTAATTGAATTCTCAAGAAAAGTTTGCATCAAATATCGAGAATTAAATCCTCCTCTACGATACCCCAGCACAGATTAATAATTAAATAGTAACATGAATTGTCGAAAAGAATTAATCAAATGAAATCTCTATGATTGAGTCCCTTGCAGAAATTAAATCAACTAAAAATAGTGGACGAGAGGAATAAATAAAAATCTCCTCATATGGGTCCTTGCAGATTAGATAAAAAATCAATAATATAAAGCCTGCACCGATTAAGTGGTTCATCAAATAATAATTATTACTAAACAACCTCAATCTGTCCATAAGATATATAAAATGATATAATATTCAGCAGGCTTCAAAATGACATATTATGCACTAAAATCGGAGTCTGGACAAGAAAGTTGTGCTAAAATGATCCAGGGATTAAAATGTAAATAAAAATAAAGTTTTTTTCAAAGTGGTCCTAGAAGAGACTTATCTATAAATATCAGACACCAGAGGGGCCTTATTGTAATTTTCCCACAGTAGCATGTAAGATGCGTTGAAGGCAGGGGTATCACGGCAATTTCCAGAAATAGTGGGGGTGACTTTGCAACTTTCCCTGGGAGTAGGGTTGGGCATGGGCCGGGCTCGGGCCGGGTTTGCCTTGGCCCGGCCCAAGCCCATTTTAGAATATGGGCTAACGGGTCGGGCCTAGGCCCATTTTTTTCAAAAATTAGGCCCAAGCCCAAACCTGGCCCAAACAAAATGGGTCGGGTTCGGGTCAGGCCGACCCAATTTAACACCTGTGTATATCAATATCATGTCTTCCATTCTTCTTGCATTTGTGTGGTTGTTTCTTATGCATGTGTACATATTTAAAACTATAAAGAATGCTAACTAATTTGTGATTTTAACAATAGTTGTATGTTGGAAATACAAATGTGGTAAAAATATGGCGACTTAAACCACCATTCAATTCACCGTTACATATTCTATTGTAGATGCGGGCACTATGACCCAATACAGATTGGTTACTTACAGTTGTACATGATGTAACACTTGAGAACATAGATTCCATTCTTGCATATTAATGTAATAATCTTGTATATTAATGTAATAATATCCTCAATACACTAATGGATATGATTATTAATGTGTCTAAGCATTTATTCTACACTCGAATAAGGATAGTAAAGTTAGAACATGGTATTTGGAATGAACATGAATATAATTGATATAATTATATTGTACTAGATATGAATATACTTGCTTTAGAATTGGTCGGGCTATCGGGCTAACGGGTTTGGGCCTTCTCAGGCCCAAAACCGGCCCGATAATCAATATGGGCTCATTTTAGGGCCCACGACCCATCCATTAAATTTCGAGTTCGGGTTTGGGTCGGGTTATACGGATCGGGTTTTGGGTCGGGTCCGGCCGACCCAGCCCAATGCCCAACCCTATTTGGGAGGCACGTGCACGCATGTGCTTCCATGCATGGGGACGGAAGCGAAGGTCTGTGTTCTCGAAGTTGAGACACGATCGACATTGGAGCTTCGGAAGGCTCGATGGCCCTCGAGCCTCGAGATGTAGATGGAGGCTCGAGAGGGGGTGACTGGCGATCTTGCAACCATTGAATCAAGGGTTTGGGTCCTATCCAATGGTTGTTGGAGCTCGAAAGTGATGGGTTGCTCGGCACAATGAATACGGCAGCGGGGCTGAGGCAGAACGGCTGGCCATGGCAGGGTGGGCGATAGCGTTGCTCTAGGTGAGGTGATAGGGCCTCGCGCGGTAGTAACAGAGCTATTGGGCAGAGGAGCAGTACCTCAGTCAGCACACGACCCGAGGTGAGGGCAGAGAGGCGCAACTCGGTTGAGGAAGCGCGAGCGGAGGCATTGAACGGGGAGTTGTTGTACCTGCACGCAAACAAGATGGGGGCGAGGAATCGGGAGAGGAGCTCCTACTGTGAGGGCGAGGGATTGGAGCTAGACTCCGACCTTTACAAGGTCGGAGGTCGAAGGAGACCTAAAAGTGGTATCGAAGCATGCGGAGGAGGTGGACTGATGAAGTTGTATTCGCCTACAGAGGAGCTCAAAGCTCCTACTGGGTTGTCACTCTAGGTCACCAAGCGAAGGACAGACTGAGCTCCTACATCTCAGAGCTGCTTCATTGCCTTAGATTTAGCCATGGATCTCACATGGAACTCCCTCGTGATCACCTCACGATCACACCTTGGCTACTATCACCTGCAAGAAGATCAGGACTGAAGAGGGAAGTCTCGCAATTTAGTGGATGGGTTGTTGGGAGATCGGTGATGGAGTTTTATAGAAGATGTGGGGAGGAGGTGTTACTCGCTCAAGGCCGTAACGACCAGAGGTGGAGGGGCGGGTCGACGGTTACAAGAGAGGAGGAGCGGGCGGTCGTTACGCAGTGCGGCGCTGGAAGAAGGGAATGGTCACGTGCGGGGTACGTGGAGAACAGAGCTTGATCGACCAATTTTAGCATGTTGAATATGAGATTCATCATACCCCTGTGCTTAAACCATGCTCGTCCCCGAGCATCAATGAATGAATGGCTTAGTTGGATAAATCCATGATTATGTGTATGAATATTAAAGGCTCATTTCAACGAAGACACTTAATTTGAGTGATCCTAAAATTCTGAGCTCAACCATGCTTTAATCAAAAGGAATCCAACTTCTCTAATTATCAGACTCTATGTTTGTACATAAAATATAAGGATATGACTTTTAGTGTACTGCATTCATTAGAGTCGACTTGAGATGTCACCCAAGGTCCAAATCTAGGAGACTCTCCTCTAAACCTAATCCTCAACACTAGGGAATAAGTTCGTTCTTGCATTCAATCCACCGTCTCATTAGTTTGTCTGACTTGAAAGTGTAGATGGATGGCTAGATGATGAAGGGTATAGGATTGTGCAAATTCCTCTCCCTCGCATTGGAACAAGGGGCCTCTAGAATGCATTATTACTCAACACATGTATATTTTTGGTTTGTTCATCAATGTGTCCGTTAAAAGAGATTGGAGTCGTCTACACTTGTTTTTCTGGGAGTACATCGGGGTGTGTCTCTTATGAGTATTTAAGAAACCTTCGACACCCAAACTTGTATCACTATACGATCCACAGCTCATTTTTGGTGCTAGACCTACTCCTTGCTCCCAATAGCATTTGGTCAAAGTGGACTCTTGAAAATGGTTGGGAGCGCTCGCCTTTGGTGGAAGCTCATTTGAATTTGTATTTGTAATGATAGAGCTTTTCTTTGTATGAGAGAACTTCTCTCGAATTTTCATTGCGTTATTTGATTAGCTCCACTACTTCTTCCAGAAGTTGACGCACAATGATCAACAATTTATTAGGTTTCATCAAACCTTGACGCATAGGTAAATATCAAACAATAACATACAAACTTGTTCACATGCTAGCTAGGATTTGCTAACACTCAAATTTATTGAAGTCTTTATTAACTTTATCCCATCCTTGAGCATCACTAAATCGGGTCTAAACTCAAATCACCAATCCCAGTTCCTCAAGTAATGATTCAACTCATCTCATCAATCATGCAGTTGTGAAAGTGATGTGCTGATCATATTCTTTAGAAGCTAGAGATGAAGAGTGCAATATAGTGCTCAAATCTTTCAAACTAGGGAAGTGTATATTATTAAGTTTTAAAGCCCTGATGATTGAGGTTGGATAACTCAGTCCCTCAAGATATCATAAATCCAGTGTTTTCAAATCCCCAAGCCTTAAAGGCATGTTTGGTTGCCTTGGTACATCGGAGTACCCTGGTATAACCCTAGCTCCAACCCTGCATTTATGGGTTGGGATTACTTGTATTAACCCCGCAATTTCTTTAGTGTAATATTTTTTAACCATGTTCAAATAAAATTATTAACATAAAAAATGTATTATAATAATTAAAAAGTTAATATAACACATAGTGAATATGTCAAGAATACACCAACTAAAGAGTGCATGACATGCTTAATGAAATGCAAGACCACTTATGGTATTTTTAGGAAAAAAGGTTTTTGTTTTTGTTTTTATTTTTTGTTTATTTTTTGTTTGAAAATCAAGTATTATTTACACAAAGAATTTAATATAATATACATAATGAACACAACTTGTACCCATCCCTAATTTTCATATGAAAATAATTAAAGTGTGAGCTATGGATAAAGTAAATAGAATATACAAACACATCCCATGTACTTAGATTGTGTTATGTCCTCATGGCACAAAATGAAATGTAGACATATGTCGTACTGAGTATAGTTGAGCGAAAAAGAAACAGAAGACACCCCCCTATACTTAGACTTTCGGGGGACTAAGCATAACAGAAAAACAAGAAATGAGGCAATCGAGGGTGAGCAAAAAGAATAGAAGTGGTGTATACACAATGGTACTGGTCCCCCTATACATAGGCTCAGGTCAGTCTAAATATAGGAAGTAATCACATGTGGGGGATCGAGGAGATGAATGAGGTGATGGACATACAAAAGAGTGACGGAATTTTTATGGAAGAGGTGGTTCATCTGGGTCGTTTGAGTCTTTCTTCTAACATGGTACCATGAGTGAAGGAGATGTGCTCTACTTGCACTAATTGTTCACTTGACAAAATGTTTAAGCAGCTGACCGCTGACTATAGAGATTTATGTGTTGTCTGCGGTCTCTGAGATCTCAATACTTCTGTTATTGTGTACCTCTCTCGCAATGAAGGGCGTCGTCCATTTGGATTTTGATTTGCCTTGGAAAATTTTCAATCTTGAATTAAACAACCATACTTTCTACCTTGGGATAAAGGTCATTGTTCGGATGTTCTTGTCATGCCATTTCTGCACTTGTCGCTGTAAACGGTGTTGTTTTCGTATGCATGATTTTGAATTTATGATAGTTAATTCAAATCCATATCTCCGTTTTTCTTTTCCTGGTGACAATTCTAATTGATATTTTGATTTCCCATTCTGATTTATGCACGAATTCTACAGGCAAATGACACGGCTTTCCATATACCATTAAAAATGGGAAGGTACCCAATGGGGTCTTGTAGGTTGTCCAATAAGCCCAACGAACTTGGTCCAAGAGTTGAGACTAGTTCTTCATGGTCAGGGCGGACTAGCTTTAGTAAAATTCCTTTGATCTCCATGTTAGACACCTCAGCCATCCCATTGGATTGTGGATGGTAAGGACTAGCAATACAGTGCTCGATGTTGTATTCCTTAGTCAACTTGTTCACCTCCCGGTTGACAAAGTGGCTACCCCCATCAAATATTAATAACATAGGGATCTCAAACCTCAAAATAATACGATCTTTCAAAAAACTTGCATACAGTCTTGTTGTCTACTGCTCGAGTAGGGATAGCCGCCATCCACCTAGATAAATAGTCTACCGCAAGAAGAATATATTCAAATACTTGACTGTTAGGGAATGTGCCCATAAAGTCAATGCCCTTTACACCGAATACATCACAAATGATCACTCGTTGCATAGGCATGGCATCGTTGGGACCAATGGTCCCTCCCATTCTCTAGACCGAGCACGACCTGACAAAACTGTAGGCATCCTTAAATGAGGTTGGCCAGTAAAATCCATATTGTAGTATCTTCTTAGTGGTCCTCTTCCCAGAGTGATGTCCTCCTGCCTTTAAGGTATGACTGAGATTGAGGATACTGATGATTACATGATATGCCGTGACAATAGGCTTAAATTATGTGGAATACAATATCAGTTTCGAGGTTACAAAATCTAAATTCACATAATATATGTCTACATCATGTGCATAAGCGTATAAAATCATCATAAAATCAAGAAAACATCTGATAAAATATTCTCATTAATTATCATCATTAATCAAATTTATCAGAGAGAAATTGTGTACACTCATAGAGCACTAATTTAATCAACATCCAACATATTGACTTGGCTCTATAAAATATCTCTTGCATTTTGTTGGAAAAAAAAGGAGAAGGTTGAGAGTGAAAAATTCCCACTCTTTAAATGTCATACATGCATGCGCACCATCCTTATTTACTCTCTCTCTCTCTCCCATTTCCCATGAAAGAATCGACCATATTAATCTCTCTCTTCTCCCCATGCATGAATGAAATTAAATGCTTTTGTTTTTACATACATGTGACTCTTCATGTTGAGGAGATGCATAGGGCCTTTATAAAAAGGACCCCATGCAAATGCACGTAAACCACCCCCCTCCATTCTCTTTTCTCTCGCACCCCTCTCTCTCACGCACTCTCTCTCTCTCATCTATTTTCTCATGCAGGCACAACAGCTCTCCTTGACATTCTTGAAGACATAGACGCCTCCAGCGCGCCATCCTCCTCCTCGCGATGCTCCTTCAGCTCACAGCTGTGCACCCCACCTGTGCGCGCCACTCCCCTCCTCCCTCTCGAACGTCCTCTAGCTTGCGGCGTACGCCCAACACTCCTGCGAGACCCTTGCGTGCCGCTGCACGCTACTCTCCTCCACCGTGCTTCCCCGAGCACGCCCCCGCGCTTCAGCCACCCTCCAGCAAGCGGCCACTGCCCGTGCTCTCTTGCGTGCACTCCGCAACGACCTCCCGCGCTCTCCAGTGTTGGTCGCGCACCACTGCGCACTCCAGCGAGCAACCACCAGCCCACAGCCTCCCCTGGCGCTCTCCAGTTGCGTCGTTGCAGTCCCATACGGCCATCAGCCTGCGACATTCTTCACCACACCTCCGGCACGTCATCTTGCACGCCTCGCGCCCTCCAGCACACCACTTACGCACTCATCTGTTCCAGCTGCATTCGGTGCTTGATCCTTCATTTTATCTCCAACCCATTCGTCAAAGATGCTTCGTTTCAACTCCTGGAGCACAACCGTAAGAACACCATGGAGAAGGGAGTACTCTCTTTATATTCATTCTCTTTGAACATCATTGCAATCTAAATCTAAGCTATTTGTTGTTCTCTCATTCATAGCCTTTAAAGTATTTTCAATGAACGCATAAGATAGAAGTTGTTATTTCTGTGATTTAAATCTCTACCAAAGTTATATTCATTCAGTTGCAAAATTTAACTAATGGGTAGAGCAAGTTGACCATCTTCAATTGATATGTGAAAGATTTTCACATTCTCCCTGACATTTTAGCAAAATGGTTTAAGTAAGTTAAGTAGTTTCATTCATATCCACTTCCCATATTTCATTCTTGTTACATTTTCACCATAGACCCTCTAGAAATAGAGTCCGAGAAAAATTCGCAAAGCTTGCTAGGTCCTTGTGGTTCGACACCTGACTTGCCCTTTACTTGATTCCGTTTATTTCATGGCACCATCGAGATTATAAATTGTATATGTTTAACAAGATTATATGCGTGCACAATGACCAGTTAAAAATCAATTATTAAGTCACGCAAAATCTTGTCAACATTTTGGCGCCGTTGCCGGGGACTAGACAACATTTGCAATTTTTCTTCTTCATTTTAACTTAGTTTCAATTATCTAATCCACACATTTTCTTGTTTTGCAGGTATCTAGGCTTCAAAAAAAATCATTTGTCTTTTCATGAATTTTTTCGCAAACTTGTAATTCGTAATGTTTTCTTCCCCCCTTTTCGGAAAAGCTCGCCATCAGTAGGACAAAATATTACGGATTAGCGCCAGAAGTGCAGGCATTGTGAGCCCCTCTTTCTCTTAGGCATCTTAGGCTTTTAAAATTTTTTGCATTTGTTTGTGCTCCGAACTAACCGAAAAAAATTAAAAAATATTTCTTCTTTGCATCATCTCTGTGATCTTCTCTCTCTGCTCACCTAAAAGGATCACCAAAATGTACTTTATCACGCTAAAATGATAAGCTTGAAAGGCCACCGTAGTGGCCTGAGCAGAAAGCGGGCAAAAATTTCTGAATGCATGTTTTGATGCACGTGTATGACACAAAAATCACGAGCACATAGAATCCTTGGATAGAGACAAAAATCCCTAGTGCTACGTGGGATTGCAAAGAGAAATCGTAACTCCTCGATGCGTTGGGCACAAGTTCTTGTCGGAAGAGCAGATCTTCGATCTGAGTACTGCACCCTGGATCCTTCAACCGGATTAGGACATTGATTTCTTACAATCTTCCACACCCACCTCATCTTTAAGGACTCTAATTTCTCTGAAAACTTTTATTGAATCACTAAACTAAAAGCGAAAAGATAATTGCTTCTGCGGCAATTTTTGTGTGAGTTGGTGAATCAACAAATTGTCTGGTGCATTGTCTATGTCGTAG
Organism: Ottelia alismoides; assembly: GCA_037367405.1. Lineage (NCBI taxonomy): Eukaryota > Viridiplantae > Streptophyta > Magnoliopsida > Alismatales > Hydrocharitaceae > Ottelia > Ottelia alismoides. The sequence goes on along the minus strand of JAZKJV010002553.1, from coordinate 753,806 downwards.
GTCTCTGAAAAATCCATTACAAATACCATTAGAGTATGACCCGATCTATAAAAGACAACCAAACCCATCTCCTTCAAATAAGAAACCTGATAATTCATCTAACCTAGGAGATATGGCGGAAGAAAATAGACCAAAACCTATGGATCTCATCCTGCATCAACTACAATTGTTGAGAGAAGAAAATGCGACGATCTGCCATACCATAGCACCTCTCATCCGACCACCGCCCATAAGCACGCATTACAACCCGACTGCAGAAGACTTAGTTCATTGGATCCAAATACCGCCTGAAGTAGGAGACTTCGAAATAAAGCCCGCATCCCTCTCCTTAATCCCAAAGTACTATGGAAATGACTCTAAAGATCCCTTCCTCCACATCCAAGATTTCCGATCTGCTCATGACATAATGAGTATCCCTGGGGTAGAAAAAGAATACATCTACATGAAAGCCTTCACCTACTCACTCAAAGACAAAGTACTCCAATGGCTTCAGAATTACGGAATTCCTCTCACCTCATGGGATGTCTTAAGGGAAGCCTTCATCAAGAAATATTTCCCCATAGGAAAAACCAATGCCCTGAGACAAGCCATTTCATCTTTCACTCAGAAAAATAGAGAGCTCATTCATGAAGCTTGGGAACGATTTAAGGAACTTCAAAGGAAATGCCCTCATCATGCCATCCCCAAATGAAAGTTAGTTCAGATATTTTATGAGGGCATAGATACATCATTTAAGAGAGTGATTGATGGCTCCTGCGATGGAAATTACATCAGCCGTGATGAGCATTTTGTTTGAACTTTATTTGAAAATATGGCTGATAATTCGGTGAATAGTTCCTCGATTGAAGAATACAGTGGAACACGAGGACAGTCAATATCATTGACCATGAGATATCTAGCAAAGAGAATCTTGACAAATGGGAAACCCTCTCAAAACAAATGAACCTCATGACTCAAGCCATAGAAAAATTGGCCATGAATAATCCCACCATCCATGAAGTTGAGCACACCACATTCACCCATAATCAAGACATGACTCCTGAGACTGTGAATTGGGTGCAGAGAAATCAAGGAGGAGCATATTCAAACAACCACAATACAAGATGGAGAGAACAATCAAATTCTGGGTGGAATGGACAGAACAACTATCATTTCCAAAATCACACCCAACCCAGACAACAGATAGCACCACCCGTAACTCAACCCTCCACCATTGCAGTAAACTTCGATGCCTTGGCTCAAGTAATACAGCAACTGGGTATAGCACAACAACAAGCCGCTGAATCTCAACAAAAAGCCAACTCTGAGAATGCCCGACAATTCGTCGAGATCAGGTCATACATCCCAGCCTTGTCACCTCAACCACTGCCCAACCCCAATACCAACAATGCCAATTCATCTGGAGTACTTCAAACTCCACCACCTACCAGATCTTTCACCTCATCACCTAGTTTTCAAAACCAAAATCAAGGATTCTTCACATCTCCTAGGGCAAATCAAGGGAACACACAGCAAGCACCTAGGAATCAAGTGAATTTCAAAACTCCATCTCGACCAAACCAATCTGCTAATGCGGTCACTATGAGAAACGAAAAAACCACTTTTGCCTTCACCAGACCACTGGCTACAGAGGATCAAACCGAAATTGAGGAAGATCTTGATGATGAAGAGAAGCTAACTGAGACAACCATACTCCCTCCTTCCTCTCCAACTATAACCATCCCCTTCCTCGGAGCTCTTCACCGAAGAAAACCTCGATCATCCACCATCGATCCAGAGTTAGAAAAACTATTCTCGGATATTGTCATTGAAATCCCACTCCTAAAAGCCCTCGAACAAGTCCCGGCCTTCTCTTGCTTCTTAAAGGAAAAATGCACACCAAAAAGGAAATCAAGAGAAAATAAAAAGGAAAACCAAGAAGAAAAGTATATGCTTCCCCAAGCCACATAAAATGCCATTTCCCAATTCCTGCCCACCAAGAAAAAAGATCCAGGGGCACCCTTGGTTAAATGCATGATTGGTGAATTAACCTTCGAGCGCACCCTATTAGATAATGGCGTCTCAATTAATCTTCTCCCCACCGCCATCCTAGAGCACTTTGACTTAGGGAAACTGAAACCTGTTTCAATGATTTTACAAATGGCTGATCGAACGGTGAAGAGACCAATAGGACTTCTTGAAGATGTTATAGTCACAATACAAGGACATAAATTTCCTATAGACTTTGTTGTTATGGATATGGATTCCCCCAACACACCGAGTGAAACACCCATCATTTTGGGACGACCCTTCCTAGCTACTGCTAAGGCACATTTTGACTATGAGGGGGGCAAAAGTCGAATTCTCAATCAATGGCAAAACCGTCCCTATTGAGCTGATCATACCCAATTTTGTTGACTCTGAGACTGAAGACTGTGGTTGGGTAGAAAGATGTGATGTTCTCAACATACAAAATGACTTTGCTCCCATCCATCTCGCCAAAGATCCTTTACAGGTTAGTCTGAACACCTCTAGATCCACTTACAAAAATACTTCTCATGAAATTGCCACATACAATCTAAATCTCGCACTGGAAGCTCCACCACGCCCTCTCACCGGACAAGAAATTGACGAGCTTGATAATGCTTGGGGACACATTAGACTCTGAACTCACATTGACCTCAACCATGATCATGACCATGATGGAACCACCATTTGAGACCATTTCTGTAATAGATCCAGGAAACACTACAACTCTGACTCCACCGACAACCATTGTTGAAATGAAACCATTACCCAAAGATCTGAAGTATGCTTTCCTAGATGATGCGCACACTCTACCAGTCATTATCAATGCCAACCTAAATCATATGCAAGAGAGCCAACTCATGGAAGTTTTGAAAAAGAATTCCGAGGCCATTGGATGGAAGATGTCCGATTTAAAAGGAATAAGACCAACATTATGTACTCACCACATATATCTGAAAAACGATAGTAAACCCTCTCGGGAAATGCAAAGACGGTTGAATCCCAATCTACGAGAGGTTGTGAAGAATGAGATCTATAAATGGGCAAGTGCGGATATCATTTATCCTATTGCTGATAGCCATTGGGTCAATCCTCTCCAAGTTGTCCCTAAGAAAGCTGGACTAACAATTGTCAAGAATGAACAAGGAGAGGACATAACCACCAGAGTAGCCACATCTTGGAGAGTCTGTGTAGATTATAGAAAACTCAATAAGTCTACTCGAAAAGATCACTTCCCATTGATAAGCTAGCCAGAAAAGAATTTTTCTGTTTTTTGGATGGATACTTCGGTTATAACCAAGTAACCATAGCACATGAAGATCAAGATAAAACCACTTTCGCTTGTCCATTTGGAACATATGCCTTCCTCCACATGCCTTTCGGACTATGTAATGCCCTAGCAACATTTCAAAGATGCATGATGAGAATTTTCACCGATATGATCAGCGATTTTATGGAAGTATTTATGGATGATTTCTCTATTTTTGGAGACTCTTTCGAGGAAACACTCAGATTTTTGGATAGAGTCCTTCAGAAATGCATTGAAGTAAACCTGATATTATGTTGAGAGAAATCAAATTTTATGGTGAAACAAGGGATTGTATTAGGACATGTTGTGTCAAAGAAAGGGATGGAAGTGGATCCCTCAAAAATTGAGACAATCACCCATTTAAGTCCACCGGTGAATGTAAAGGGTGTTCGGTCTTTCATAGGTCATGTCGGCTTTTATCGCCGCTTCATCAAGGACTTCTCGAAAATTTCCCACCCTCTCACAAAATTACTGGAAAAAGATCAAGATTTCACTTTTACTGAGGAAGCATTTGAATCCTTCAAAACCCTGAAGAAAATCATCACTGAAGCACCCATACTACAACCCCCTGATTGAAACTGTGAATTTGAGATCATGTGTGATGCGTCTGATTATGCTGTGGGGGCAGTATTGGGTCAAAGGAAAGATGGAAAACCCTATGCCACTCACAATGCCAGCAAGACTCTGGATGATGCTCAAAAGAATTATACTGTGATTGAGAAAGAACTTTTGGTTGTGGTGTTTTCATTAGAGAAATTCTGGTCTTATATCCTGGGATCCCACATCATAATCTACACAGACCATTTTGTTTTGAAATATCTCTTCACAAAGACAGATGCTAAGCCTAGACTCATTAGGTGGGTATTACTGCTCCAAGAATTTGATTTAGAAATCCGAGATAAAGTCGGAGTAAAGAATGTCGTGGCCGATCATCTTTCAAGACTCCCTTCATTAAACACAGATACAATCCCAATTTTTGATAACTTTCCAGACGAAAGTATCATGTCTGTCTCTCAACTCCCTTGGTATGCAGGCATCGTCAATTAAATCGTCACCTCCACATTTTCCGATGACTGTCCAAAATGTAAGAAAGACAAAATAAAGCCCAAGCCCGATACTATCACTGGTAAGACCCTTTACTCTTCAAAGAGGGTACTGATTTGATATGGAGATGATGTATCCCTGAATCTGAAGTCAATGATGTCCTAACTCACTGCCACACTTCTGGGTGTGGAGGACACCACTCTGGGAAGTGCACAACTGCTAAAGTCTTACAATGTGATTTCTATTGGCCTATACTCTTTAAGGATGCCCATCATTTTGCTCAATCTTTCCCTGCCTGTCAAACCAATGGAACAATGATCTGACGCAACATGATGTCCCTCCAACCAGTGCACATAGTTGAAATCTTTGATACTCGGGGAATAGACTTCATGGGACCTTTCACCACCTCACAAGGCTATCAGCACATCCTGCTCGCTGTTGATTATGTGTCCTGTTGGGTTGAAGCCATTCCCACTCGCGCTACTGATAGTGTCACTGTTGTTAAATTCCTGACCAATCTCTTCTCCCGATTCGGATTACCTAAGGTGGTCATTAGTGATGGTGGAACCCATTTTCTGAATGCTTCAGTCAAGAATTTACTTAAGAAGAATGGAGTCGAACACCGTGTCTCAACTGCTTATCACCCACATACCAATGGAATGGCCGAGCTATTAAACTAGGAGATCAAGACCATCCTCCAGAAAATTATCTGCTCTGATCGTAAAGACTGGTCTCAACACTTACCTTCTGCTCTTTGGGCCTACCGCACAGCCTTCCGGACACCCTTAGGAATGAGCCCATATAGGTTAGTCTATGGAAAGCCTTGCCATCTACCCGTTGAGATCCACCACACGTCACTCTGGGCGATCAAAAAATGCCATTTGGATTATGATGAGGCTGGAAAGAAAAGACTATTGGATTTATCTGAAATGGAAGAATTGAGATCACAAGCCTATGACAACAACCTGGTGTATAAGGAGAAAATCAAAATATGGCACGATGCGAACATTTCGAGGAAAACATTTCAAGAGAATAAAAAAGTGTGGCTTTTTGATGCAAAATTGAAACTATTTCCAGGAAAACTGAGATCAAAGTGGAAAGGACCATACATTGTAACCAAAGTCTTTGATAATGGTGCAATAGAAATCTGTGACCCACACACAAAAGCCACTTTTAAAGTCAGTGGTCAAAGACTAAAACCTGTTGTTGAACCATCTGGTTCTATGCCTGTCTGTGATGAATACTCATTCATCACTCTTTATTCTTATATTTTAGCTACAAAAACCTTTGCAAATGCATGTAGATATATGTAAATACAAATAATTACCAAAAGCATACATTGTGTAAAAATCTATAATTAGCATGTTTTTGTGCAAAAATAAAAGAATAAAGATTAAAAAGAAAAAGAGGGAAATATTTAGAATAAATATTGAGCAACCTAACCCAAGGGAGGGCTCAGCATGGGCCTGACCGCATAAAAGCCAAAGTAGAGGGAGATAGGGGCTCATGTGTAAATATTTATGTAAATAAAATAAAGACATTTTCCTCACCAAAAATATGCTTGTAAATACTTGTATATATTTATAAAATATAAAAACCAAAAATATCCCTTTCATCATGTACATAAACCACCCTTCCATATTTATTTAACCTTGTAAATAAATAAAATTAATTTCCAAACTTTTTGTAAATATTCTATATTATGTATTGTAAATAAATAAAATAAAAACAATTAAAATCAAAACAAAATAATAATAGAAAAATTAAAAATACAAAAATACATTATACATATACCATGTATATAGATGTACATATATATTTATTTTACCTATGTATATAAATCATAAAAATAAAATAAAAATACCTTTTTATTCCTTATTTTATTCTATAAATAAATAAAATATAAAATGGGAATAAAATTGCATAAAAATAATAATTAAAAATAAAAAAAATAAAAAACCCTAATTGTGTACATATACCTATATAGTACATATTATGTATATACCTTATTTTTATTTCCAAAAATTAATTAAAAATCACTAAAAAAATAGAAAAAAATAAAATAAAAATATTTTGTGTTTTGAGTTTTTGCAAATTCGGCCAATTGCTACCTTAATTTTGAGCTTCAAGATTCAGCCACGTGGCCGAGTTCAATTGGGTCCTGGGGATGTTGACCGCCCGGTCAACTACCCCCCCCAGGACCACTTTCCGCGGGTCTGAGCTCCGGACCCGACTTCTCGAAATTTTGCCCGCTCGACCCGACACCCATTTCCCTAAACCACGGCTCCGTTTTGATCCTCCCACATCCGACACCCTCGCCGGGCATCCACCTTGGGATCCGCGCGCCACCACGACCCTACCCGAGCCATCCTTCTCGGACCCCTCCAGCACACATAAGCGAGCTCCGCCACCTCCTCTCTCTATCTTTGGCCATTCGCCTCGTTCTCCAGTGAGCTCCAGAGAGTGTGTGAGGTGACAGCTCGCATCCCCGACCTGTTGCAGCGAGGAGAGGGAGTGAATCCATCGATCCGGCGACGTAGCCGCCGCAGCTCCGCCACCAGCGAGAGCTCCGAGCCTCGAACAGAGACGACCCTCGAGGCGACGACCAGGAGCATCCCCAGCTCCTTCCCAGTCTATTCCTTCACCCAGGTAACCCCTTAGGCTACCCATTTCCCTTAATTTCCAGTTTCGCCCAATTTGCGCCGCCGTCGTGTTTCCCCGATTCACCCCGGTTCCGACCACTATCCGATCATCGGAATCGACCCTCACGTTCGCCTTCGTCCGACGCACGTTCTTCACCCACTCACTCAACCCAGCTCGCACAGGAGCTGGGAACCGAGCTCCTCCGTCCACCCCCTTCGCCGGAGCTCGCCGTCCCGACGCACCAGCCACCCCTACTTCGCCTAACCGGGTCGAGGCAATTTGCCCTCGACCCGTGAGTCTTCTGGTGCTCTTTTCAGGTCGAAATGAGGGCTGTCTGAGGCCCTTCGCCACTCAGCCAGGAGACCCAGCTCCGCCGACGCCGTCCGAGCTCCCCGGAGCTTGGCTCGATCATCGGAGCCTTCCGGCAGACGCGGGAGCCTTCCGCGATTCTTCTCCGACCTTCAGGAGGCTCCCCGGAGGACCCTAGCGCACGCACGAGCCCGGCGAAGCTCGCCGGGGACCTGTTCTTCGAGGATCCTCCGTCGCCGTCGATCGCCCTCTCTTGCTCCAGTTTTAATCTGGGCCGTCCATCCCTAGAGCCACCAGCAGCGTCAGATCTGAGTAGAGACGATCCGGAGCGCCCACTGCCAGCCGCCGTCCGATCTACACGTGGCGCGCATCCAACCCATCAGCTTAATAAAGGGTAATTTACCCTTAGGCCCCTGTCTTTACTTCATTTCGTTTTAGTCCTGTAATTATTTAAGTCAGTTGTTTAGTTTTAGGGTAATTTACATAGTGGACCCTGAGCTTTAGTTTATTTGCATTTATACCCCTGCCAGTTGTGGACACGTGCTTCGACACGTGATTTCTTTGGGTTATTTGCAGTAGATACCCTTGTAGTTCTGGATGTTATTCAATGAATGGAAGTTTTTAGATATTTGCATTTATACCCCTGTGCGTGGTTTATTTGAGCATATGCGATATTTTTTGGGTTATTTGCATATAAGCCCCCTGGACTTTTGGTATCTGTTACCAATAAGTCCTCGGGACTTATTTTTATTATATTTGGGTCCCTAAGTGCCCCAGGCACGCGCGAGGCGCGTGTTTTGCTGGGTATTTTGCACCAGGACCCCCAGGACTTTGGGTATTTGCACTTTGGTCCCTGTGCACAGTGCCCTATCTTTACTTTTGAATAAAATATCAAACCACCTCCAAATCTAACGAAAATTTGACACATGGCTCCTGCCATGGTGTAGAATTTTTGTAGATTTTTGAGGATATTTTTTATTTTGTTTGGTATTTTTAAAAATTCAAAAACCTTCATTTTTGTCACTGTCTAGTTTGAAATATCACAAAAAAATATAAAAACTCACTTAAAAATTCTATAAAAATTATCTACTGTTTGTTTTACTTAGTTTGATTTTCTAGCCAATTTTGGCTATTTTTCGTTACTGAAAACTACTAAAAACTTAAAAACACTCAAAAACCCATAAAAATTCTAGTAAATAAATTAAAAATCCAAAAACAATAAAATTGGTACCTAAATTTTCCTTGTTTTATCATCTTTACAGGAAAATTACCTCCAGGCCATTTTAAGGCCCTTAGATATTTTATCTAGGGCTTTTTGGCTCGGCTGGATAGTACCCACTGTTTGCTTCACTTTTTGATTTTTAGAAAATAAAATAAACATCAGAAAATTCTCAAAAATTCACCAAAAACACTACAAAATATAAAATACAAAAAATATTTTTATTCTATTTTTTGGTTGATTTTTGATGCTTTGAATAAATTGTTGAAGTGTGCTTTTCCTTGTTCTTCTTTATTTTCCTAATTCCTTAAAAACCCAAAAAAAATATAAAACAAATTAAAAACCACTAAAAAGATTTTCTCCTTTTATTTTGACTACTTCGTAGGCCTCTCGGCCAACCCGTGTTCCTTGAGTTCGACCCTGGTGCTATACCAGGTTAATCCAATAGCAGGACCGCTATTCGTGTTTTGATCGATTTTATTTTCATTAGTGGTTCAATTTTCTTGATTGACATCGTCTGATCGCTTGGGTCGCAACGACCTATTTTTAGTACCTTATACCCGAGTGCTCAGGCCGTGTCATCAGAATGGCGCCGTTGCCGGGGAGCACGGCTTAGTAGTCGTTTTTCTTGAGTTTTTCCGCGGTTTTGATTTTCGCGGCTTTTTGTATAGATTTCTGTGGATACACATATTTTTCCTTACATTTTTTATAATAATTTGGACTGATCACTTGTCTCTTTTTCTTGCGAGGGCCCAAGGACCGAGGCGGCCGATTTCGAGAAGCTGACGCAACCGCGAGACTCGGAGGCGGCTCCCTTCTGCACGGAGCCGCAGGAGAGAGCGAGAGAGAGAGAGTTGAGTGGGTGAGATTAGATTAGGTTTTATTTGACTATTCTTGTTGTAATAATACAGGAACTCATAATGGACTTGAACTGTGTTTGACCTAGCGGGTCTGTTTCGTCGAGCACCGGTGTGCTTGGGGGACCCTTAGGAGTTTTCCGCGGTTTTGACGCGGTTTTCCTTATCTTTTTTTACTGCCTTTTCCGGTGTTTACGCGGTTTTTGATCGAGCCCCTAGCCGTAGGATTTTCTGCTTGATTGTGACGTACTTCATAGGATCCAAACACCCTAATATAATTGCCTGTTCCTATAGTGCGATAATTGGACCTATAATAAAAATAATAATAAAATAGCCGTTCCATCACCTCCGAGCCTATGCGCCGCGAGCCCACCCTGTCAAGCGCTACTCCTGAACTCGACCTGTCGAGAAGAGGAGGGGTGGGTCTAGACCGGACCCTTTGGATTGGAGGCTGGTGGTCGGCTAGCTGTTCTTTCGAGTAGCACTGCTGTTTAGGGCCTCGGTTTTCCGCTTGCATCATTTAGGTAGTTTATTTCCTTTCTTTACATTTATGCGCGGATCATATTGCATGTAGAGTGCTGGAGTCAGGTACGACTTCCTTACTTTGCATGCATCATTGATTTCATCGTGCATCGGCTTTTTCGTCTTCTCCCCCTGTTTTTGGAGAATCGAAAAATTCGTTAGGCGTTTGTCTGATATTTGAAAAATATTAAAAAGAAAAATCATAAAATTGGGACTGGATAAAACTATTGACCCTAAAAGACGCTCACCCTAAAAATTTGTCTTGGGGAGAGCAACCCCCTCATTGTATGGTTTGGATGCGCGAGAGAGTGACCCGCACCCTAGGTAGAGCCCTCCGGTGCTATTTCTAGCTGACTACCGACTCTTCCGTGCGGGCCAGTCGGTTGGGATAGCATCGGGTATCCTAACAGGTCACGTAAGCGCTCTGATATTTTGTGTGTTCACCTAATAAAATTGACAAGATAATTTGACCGAACTTTCACGGTCTTCAGCTCGCGTTGCGTTGGTGAACCAGGGGTTTGTATTCTGATCATAGTTTCTCCAGATCTCATCTGCACTACTCGCCAGATCAAGATGATGGGTAGACGCTCTCTTAGGCAGCCTCTGGCTGCACCGCTTTCGGGCACGTCTACCCGATCATCTAGGTTGGCCCGCGAGAGCCGAGACCGGCTCTCCGAGCCTGAGTACGACTCCACCCTGTTCCCCCTCGATCCCCTTTCTTTTGGTACTGAGAGACATGAGCCCGAGGAGAGATTAGCAGATTTGACAGCACCTGAGTTGGGCTCATTTGATTTTGCAGACGTCATGGCCGGCAGTTCTGAGGATCACTCCGGAGGTCCACGAGGAGATCAGCATTTTGTCCTGGACCAGGGAGCGATCAACTCCACCCTGATCGCCTCTTTAGAGACAGTTCAGCAGCAGTTGAGAGATCAGGGAGCTTTTATGATTGAGATGAGGAGAGAGTTGGAGCGACTCAGAGCAGAGAGAGATCAGAGCGAGCCTGAGGACGGACCAGATGCAGAGGCACGAGCCGCAGCAGCCGCAACAGCAGCAGCAGCCCCAGCCGCCGCCGCGGCAGCCGCTACGGCAGGAGGACCACCGAGACCGATGCGGGAGTTGCACAACCCCGGATCTACATTGATGCATCATTGGGTGGTGGTGCCTGCTATCGTGGGGGACTTCAAGTTCCCCCCGAACACCCTGCAGATGCTTCCCCGTTTTCACGGACTTGCCACCGAGGAGCCCCATCTCCACCTTCAGGAGTTCTTGATGATTTGCAGTACTGTCCACGACTGTCATGTGGACCAGGATACGATTCGGATGATCGCCTTCCCCTTTTCACTGGCAGATAGAGCAGCCACCTGGCTGAAGCATCTGGGGAAGTTTGTCTACACCTGGGAGCAGCTCCACACCGAGTACTTGAACAAGTACTATCCACTCGGGTGGACGAATGCAGCGAGGGCCCTGATCAGCAACTTCTCCATGCTCCCCAATGAGCAATTCCATGAGGCATGGGAGAGGTTCTGAGAGCTCACCGACCGATGCCCACACCATGATATCACGAAGCCGAACCTAGTTCAGAGCTTCTTTAGCGGGTTGACACCAAAGCTCCAGGGCCTGGTGAATGCTTCTTGCGGCGGGTCCTATTTTGCCAAGGACCATGACCAGGTCTGGGCCATCTTCGAGGAGATGGCCGAGAACTACATGGTGATGTCCCAGACCCGGTTGTACACATAGAGACCCCAGCAGCAGCTAGGATCCGTGCAGTACCAGAGGATAGCACGGGTCGATGCAGGTCCATCTAGTTCGTCTGCAGTCGCAACAGCACAGGCAGAGTCGTCCGCTGCGGACATGGGTATCATCAGCGAGAAGTTGGACCGCATGGAGCTGATTGAGAAGAAGCAGTGCCAGGGTATCACGCAGATGGAGCAGATGGCACAGACTCTGAGCGACATGAAGACCCAGCTCATGTGTCTCCAGGAGGCACAGACGGCTTCACAGCCCCGTCTTCAGTCGCGAGGCGACTCCGGTAGCAGCAGCAGCTCGTCCCAGCGCTCCAGCTCCCTACAGCAGCCTAGACAGGTTCATCTTGTACAGGCGGAGCCGTACCAGCAGCCGCAGCCCACCTACCAGTCCCCACCATTTCCAGACATGCAGATGGTGGTCTACCAGCCGGATCAGCCTCTGGCAGTACTCCCGCCAGCCCCCTACGATGCAGAGCCGTTGATGGATGTCAACGGGATTTGGTATGACCGCCCCCAGCCTGGGATCCGACGAGACCATCCCGGATTCAGGTGGGGGAGTGGAGGTACCCAGCTCCAGCAGCAGTCATCCGGTCAGGGAGGGCAGTATAGCCAGCAGAGAGATCACCAACACCAGTAGCCCCCAGCCCACCAGCCACAGCAGCAGTCATCCTTCGTTCCTCGTCCCTATCAGCAGCAGGGACAGTCTTGGAGACGTGAGCAGCAGGCTCACCAGGCACACCAGCAGCAGCATCCTTCCTCCTACCCCTCTTACCAGCAGCACCAGTTCCAGCAGCCTCAGCACCAGAGAGGCTACCCGTCGGGCTCCCATGAGGGCCCCGCTTTGGATGACATAGCCCGCCTCCTTACAGACCAGCATGCTACCTTCAGACGGGAGATGGACGAGTTCCGCCAGGAGATGCGGGACCTGATGAGAGGGAAGGTCGCCATCCTTGCACAGATAGAGCCGAATCCGAATAGCCTGAAGAGGAAATCTGAGCAGGTAGTTCACACTGAGCATGCCACTCCTAGTGATCCATTTGATGATATATCTTCAGATCTATTTGATGCTGATTTTGTTACACTTAGGAGCGGTAGAGCACCAGCAGGCGGCGCCTCATCTGAGCGACGACTCGAGGATTCACCCAGGGCGCCAGACGAGGAGGAGGAGAGCGGTACTGAGGCCGCACATGATGATGATGTTGGTACTGATGCCACCAAGGATGCTAATTCCACCGGCGGTACTGAGGCCGCCACTTCACCAGTTCGAGGAGGTGGTACTGATGCCACCCGAGGAGCCGAGCTAGCCCGCGGTAATGAGGCCGCGAGACGTCCAGTAGCAGAGCCAACCCATGGTGGTACTGAGGCCACCGGTGTTTTTGTAGAGAGCAGTTGTTTTTCCTCATTCTCATGTATCTCAGAACACTGTTGTGAATAAAGGAAAAGGTTTAGTTTCTTCTGGTCCCACTGTGGTGCTTGATGTATGTGCGGATCCGGCTGTCGAGCCGTCTAGACCTTTTCCTAGTTCTTCATCTGAGAAGGACCCTGTGATCCCATTCCCTAGAGCCCTTCAGCTGGGGAAGAGGAAGAAAAAAGAAAATGATCCAAAAAGAGAGAGCAGGAGGAGTTCAGTCAGAGCATGATCGATAGATTCCACATCCAGCTGACCCTCCAGGAGGCTTTGCAGCACATCCCCCTTCTTCAGCGATCTTTGAGAGATAGGACCATAGTCAGGAGGAAGAGGAGGAACCACACTTCAGAGATTCATGTGCTGACGAAAGCCACGTGTTTTGCGATCCAGAACCGTCTGCCAGCCAAGAGGCCAGATTCAGGGGCCCCATATGTCAGATGCCAGATTAGTGAGCAGAGGTTCGACCGGACTCTATTGGATAGCGGATCGTCGATCAACCTTCTCCCGGCAGCCCTTCTCGACCGCTTCGAGTTGGGCACTCTTAGACAGAGCAGGACAGTCCTTCAGTTTGCAGATCGATCTGTCAAGAGGCCGAAGGGGTTGTTGCGAGACGTTATCGTCACGATTCAGGGCCTGAAATTCCCCGTGGACTTCGTAGTGTTGGACATGGAGATCCCTGATTCAGTGGCCGATACCCCCATCATCCTTGGTCGTCCGTTCCTGGCCACAGCCAAGGCGGTGACTGATCATGATAGCGGGAAGGTATACTTTCGCGTCGAGGGCGAGAGTATACAAATAGAGACGGTCGAGGACTACAGAGCCAAAGAGAGAGCACGCTCAGAGGATAGCACAGATTCAGAGCAGCTGACAGACGCCGAGCCAGACATCCACCGGGACTGTGATTTTGTGATCACTGATGATGAGGCAGCATGGGTAGATCCTGCAGCACAGGCCATCCTCTCATTTTCAGATACAGCTGATGCCGAGATGATAGCAGAGGAGAGTCTGGAGAGCACATCCTTGGTTCAGGATACCACAGAGGCAGCAGAGCCGGTCCTTGATCGCGACACGGATTTCAGTGATGGTGGTGCTGAGGCCACCTTGTGTTACGGTGGTACTGATGCCACCTTGTTTAATACAGATCCCTCGGATTCAGGGTCTGATTGGGCAGATTGCGTTGATCAGATGCCAGACCTGAGTCCACCCGAGCCTACAGATGAGGAGGAGGTAGATGCAGAGCAGATCAGAGACAGCACAGTTGAGCAGCCTTCTCCAGATCCAGTTTGCGAGAGTTCGCTTTCTTTCTCCCAGGCAGATTTGGCAGACTTAGCAGCATTGACACACTTTCTTCCGAAGCCAGAATTGCCAGCGCCCAGCTGTCCAGAGCTGAAGCCGCTCCCTACTTCGCTGAAGTATCGGTTCCTTGCGGGCGAACCAGAGATGTACCCAGTCATCATCTCCGCCGATCTGACTGGAGAGCAGGAATCCCGTTTGATGGGGGTTCTTGAAAAGAACCGCAAGGCAATCAGATGGAGCGTAGCAGATCTCCATGGGATTAGTCCATCAGTGTGCTCCCACCATATCTATCTCGAGGAGGGGGCGAAGCCGTCGCGTGAGTTCCAGCGGCGGTTAAACCCCAACCTGAGAGAGGTTGTGATGAAGGAAATATCAAAATGGTGGAGTGCAGATTTTATTTATCCCATTTCCGACTCCAAGTGGGTCAGCCCCTTACATGTGGTGCCCAAGAAGACGAGCATCACGACTGTGATCAGTGAGTCGGGAGAGGAGATTGCTACACGAGTACCCACCTCTTGGAGGGTCTGTGTTGACTACAGGAGACTCAACCAGGCTACCAAGAAGGACCATTTCCCCCTGCCTTTTATTGACCAGATTATTGAGAGACTGGCAGGGAAGAGCCATTATTGCTTCCTGGATGGGTACTCAGGCTGCAACCAGGTGGCCATCGCTCCTGAGGATCAGGAGAAGACCACCTTTACCTGTCCCTTTGGTACATATGCCTTTCGACGCATGCCATTTGGGCTATGCAATGCACCTGCGACTTTTTAGAGGTGCATGCTGTCGATCTTTTCGGACATGGTAGGGGAGTGTTTGGAGGTCTTCATGGACGATTTCTCAGTCTACGGCGATGGATTCGACTCCTGTCTTGACTGCCTAGACCGAGTACTCCAGCGATGTATTGAGTACCATTTGGTTCTATCTTGGGAGAAGAGTCACTTCATGGTGACTCAAGGGACGGTGCTTGGCCACATCATCTCCAACAGGGGCATGGAGGTTGATCCGGCCAAGGTTGATGTCATTAGAAAACTCGCACCACCGTCCAATTTGAGGCAGCTACGGTCATTTCTGGGGCACGTTGGATTTTATAGGAGATTTATTCAGGATTTCAGCAGGATTGCCCGACCGTTGACTGACCTCCTGACGAAAGACACCGAGTTCCTTGTCGATGACAAGTGTCTCTCGTCCTTTGCGACTCTCCAGCAGTGCGTGATTGAGGCTCCTGTTCTCCAGCCGCCTGATTGGTCTCTCCCCTTCGAGATCATGACGGATGCCTCCGATTTTGCCGTGGGGGCAGTGCTGGGACAGAGGAGGGATGGAGTTCCGTTTGCTATCCACTACGCTAGCCGCACATTGGATTCCGCCCAGCGGAATTACACGGTCACAGAGAAGGAGATGCTAGCCGTAGTGTTCGCCCTAGATAAGTTTCGATCTTATATCATTGGATCTAGAGTGACTTTGTACACAGATCACACCGCCATCAGGTACCTCATGGCAAAGAAGGATGCCAAGGCCAGACTGACTAGATGGATCCTTCTACTCCAGGAGTTCGACATTGAGATCAAGGATAAGCCTGGAGTCAAGAATGTGGTGGCGGATCACCTCTCCCGTTTAGAGCAGCCTGAGGAGTCTGAGCAGATTGATCCTATTCGAGATACCTTCCCAGATGAGGCGATCTTTGCTATCGCCTCACTCCCGTGGTATGCCGATATTGTGAACTTTCTCGTTGCTGGGAAAGTCCCACAGGATTGGCCCAGGCAGAGGCTTGAGACCTTCCTTGCGAGGGCCAAGTCCTACCACTGGGAGGATCCCATCCTTTACCACGAAGGAGGGGATAGCGTCTGGCGTCGGTGTATTCCTCAGGAGGAACACCATAGCGTCCTCACTTACTGCCACAAGCTTGAGGCAGGAGGACATCATTCTGGGAGGAGAACGGCACAGAAAATGCTCCAATCCGGCTTGTGGTGGCCTACCCTCTTCAAGGACTCAGATGAGTTTGTGAAGAGATGTACTGACTGTCAGAGGATGGGCACTTGTGGACAGCGTGATATGATACCGATGCAGCCCATTCACTTCTGTGAGGTTTTTGACGCATGGGGCATCGATTTCATGGGTCCATTCCCTAAGAGTCAGGGATTTGAATACATTCTGTTGGCCGTAGATTATGTTAGTCGTTGGGTTGAGGCCATCCCCGCCCGATCCGCTGATGCGAGGACAGTTTGCAGATTTTTGAGGAAGCACATCATCACGCGGTTCGGGGTTCCACGAGTTCTGATTTTTGATGGGGGATCTCATTTCATCAACGACCAGGTAAAGGCCCTTGCTAGCGAGTTCAGTATAGACCATCGTGTTGCCACACCTTACCATCCACAGACGAATGGTCTAGCTGAGGTGTCGAATAGGGAGATCAAGACTATTTTACAGAAAGTCGTCCGCCCTGACCGAAAGGATTGGTCACAGCTTTTGGACTCGGTCTTGTGGGCATATAGGACGTCTTTCAAGACTCCATTGGGCACATCTCCCTTTCGCCTCGTATATGGCAAGCCGTGCCATTTACCTGTTGAGCTGAGGCACAAGTCACTTTGGGCAGTCACAGATATTCTTATGGATCCACATGGTGTAGGAGACCAGAGGAGGGCAGAGTTAGCTGCCCTGGAGGAGCTTAGAGATACAGCTTTCTCAAACAGCCTACAGTATAAGGAGAGAGTGAAGGAGTGGCATGATTCTCATATCAGCCACAAGCATTTTGAGATTGGACAGAGAGTATGGCTGTTTGATGCGAGGCTTCGTTTGTTTCCAGGGAAGCTGCAGAGCAAATGGAAGGGACCTTACTTGGTCAGAAAGGTACACGACAATGGTAGCATTGATATATCCGAGTTGTCTTCTGAGAGTACCTTTCGAGTGAACGGCCAGCGGCTCAAGCCATTTCTAGATCATGAGTTGCGGGACGTTATTGTTGCCCCTATTCATTTTGCGTGAGATGTGGTCTCTTGACTCACATCTTTTGCATCTCACGCCTGATTTTCACTGTTCCTCCGCCCTGTATAGATCCAGTTGTCCATATCATTCTATTCTTTAGTCCCACATCCCTTTTCTCATCTATGATTATGCTATACTTAGGGTGTACTTTACCCTAAGTATAGGGGGGATGTAGGATCTGCGGGTATTCTTTTCATTCTTTCTGCTCCTGTTTTGCTGCCTATACTTAGGGATATTTTACCCTAAGTATGGGGGGGGGCAGACTCTGTATCTTCTTCACTCAGATTTCCCTTCATGTATAGCTTGCTATACTTAGGATTAGTTAATCCTAAGTATAGGGGGAAACCACCGAGTTCCTCTCATTCTATTCATTCATTCGTTTCTGTACTTAGCCATTTCTTTTCACTTCCCTTTTACTAAGCACGAGTTATGTCTTCTTCATCGCTCTTGATCACTCTGAGGACATCGTTCGAGCTAAGTATAGGGGGGGGGGTGTATATATTTCATATATACTTTAGCCATAACTCGTACTTTGTGTGAGTGTGTTAATAAATAAAATGGCTAAAAATCACAAAAATTAAAATTTTTTCATATACATAAACTTCTTTTATCATGTACATACAGAGCTAGTGTACAAAGTATTTTTGTAAAAATGATTTCAAAAATCTTTTGTGTAAAGCTTGTGTAAATGTTTTTGTATCAAAATTATGTATATAGTACAAAATTTTTCCAAAATGCTTTGAAAATCAAAAGTTTGCAAAAATCTTGTGTAAATTTGTGTAAAGATCTTTTTGCAAAACTTGCACCTCATGCATCATTCATCCATGATTTCAAAACATTTTTCAAAAATTTTGCACGATTGTAAAATTTATGTAAATAAGCATCTTGTGTACATATGTATATAGTTTTTCTAGATGAAAGTTGACATTTAAACTAAGCCTGGAATTAAATTGAGAAATGGAGCTTGAATAAGATCTTAATCCACCTAACTTTAAGAGGAACCTTATAGGGCTTAGGGTTAAGGCTTTTCAGGTCCATAAGGACTTAATTCTTTGAGTCCACTAGGCTATGAGCATATGTCATCTTGATGAGCCTAAGTAGAGCACTTAACAACACACGCATGACTCTTAGAGACAATGGCTTGACTTGCACCAGCACTTTACACATGGCTCTCCACGGATGAGGTGGTGAGGAGGAAGTTTCCTTTGGCTTGGGGTAGCATATGAGGGTAGTACTTCTAGGCGGAACCTCTCTTCTTCTTCTAGTGAAGGAAGTGCATCTCAACTTGGTCTAGTGGGGATGAAGGCTAAAGATAGAAGCCGTGGGTTGCAATAAAGCTTCAAAAGAGGGATAGTCTACTGGCTCAAGAGGAATTTTCTTGTATATATGCTGCACCATGTAGATATGTTGTATAGAAGCTCTTGAAAAAAATGCAAAATGCAAAAAGAACTCCAAAAAAGTGGTGGGTCGGATTGAAAATTTAATAACCCCACCGGAGTGTATATAGTCAAATAAAGCAAAAGCTTATGGTATCCATGTCACATCTCATGAAGCTTGCAGCGGGAGACTTAGCTACACTGGCTGAGCTTCCAAAAGTCTATACTTCTTCCCCCTCTTCTTGAGCCGGTTGCACTTGAACTTAGAAGGGAATACCCCGCTTCTCGAGGAAAGAGTTGCTAGACCGAGGCATTAGAGTTACCAGGTTGAGGGAGGTTGTTTCTTGGTTACTTCTGAGGTGGGGAGTCACATATCACTTACACTGCATGGAAAGATTCATGGTCATTAGAGTTTGTGTATGTAGACTTGTTCTCATCTGGTTTATTGAGGAGTCTTGCCCATAGATTGGTGGAACTTAGAGGCTGTTAAGTTTTAAGCTTAAGTCTAAATAAGGTTCCGACACATTAATAATCCAAAGATCTGATCGAGCTCCATATTCAATTTAATGAAAGAAAGTTTAATATTCAACAGTGATCCATGTACATTCCCCTCTTTTTCTTTTTCTTTCTTTCTTTTTCACTTCTTTTTCAAATAAGTGTTTGCTAAGGGACTAGCAAAGTTAAGTATAGGGGGGTGATGAATACTCATTCATCACTCTTTATTCTTATATTTTAGCTACAAAAACCTTTGCAAATGCATGTAGATATATGTAAATACAAATAATTACCAAAAGCATACATTGTGTAAAAATATATAATTAGCATGTTTTTGTGCAAAAATAAAAGAATAAAGATTAAAAAGGAAAAGAGGGAAATATTTAGAATAAATATTGAGCAACCTAACCCAAGGGAGGGCTCAGCATGGGCCTGACCGCATAAAAGCCAAAGTAGAGGGAGATAGGGGCTCATGTGTAAATATTTATGTTAATAAAATAAAGACATTTTCCTCACCAAAAATATGCTTGTAAATACTTGTATATATTTATAAAATATAAAAACCAAAAATATCCCTTTCATCATGTACATAAACCACCCTTCCATATTTATTTAACCTTGTAAATAAATAAAATTAATTTCCAAACTTTTTGTAAATATTCTATATTATGTATTGTAAATAAATAAAATAAAAACAATTAAAATCAAAACAAAATAAAAATAGAAAAATTAAAAATACAAAAATACATTATACACATACCATGTATATAGATGTACATATATATTTATTTTACCTATGTATATAAATCATAAAAATAAAATAAAAATACCTTTTTATTCCTTATTTTATTCTATAAATAAATAAAATATAAAATGGGAATAAAATTGCATAAAAATAATAATTAAAAATAAAAAAAATCAAAAACCCTAATTGTGTACATATACCTATATAGTACATATTATGTATATACCTTATTTTTATTTCCAAAAATTAATTAAAAATCACTAAAAAATAGAAAAAAATAAAATAAAAATATTTTGTGTTTTGAGTTTTTGCAAATTCGGCCAATTGCTACCTTAATTTTGAGCTTCAAGATTCAGCCACGTGGCCGAGTTCCATTGGGTCCTGGGGATGTTGACCGCCCGGTCAACTACCCCCCCAGGACCACTTTCCGCGGGTCTGAGCTCCGGACCCGACTTCTCGAAATTTCGCCCGCTCGACCCGACACCCATTTCCCTAAACCCCGGCTCCGTTTTGATCCTCCCACATCCGACACCCTCGCCGGGCATCCACCTTGGGATCCGCGCGCCACCACAACCCTACCCGAGCCATCCTTCTCGGACCCCTCCAGCATACATAAGCGAGCTCCGCCACCTCCTCTCTCTATCTTTGGCTATTCGCCTCGTTCTCCAGTGAGCTCCAGAGAGTGTGTGAGGTGACAGCTCGCATCCCCGACCTGTTGCAGCGAGGAGAGGGAGTGAATCCATCGATCCGGCGACGTAGTCGCCGCAGCTCCGCCACCAGCGAGAGCTCCGAGCCTCGGGCAGAGACGACCCTCGAGGCGACGACCAGGAGCATCCCCAGCTCCTTCCCAGTCTATTCCTTCACCCAGGTAACCCCTTAGGCTACCCATTTCCCTTAATTTCCAGTTTCGCCCAATTTGCGCCGCCGTCGTGTTTCCCCGATTCACCCCGGTTCCGACCACTATCCGATCATCGGAATCGACCCTCACGTTCGCCTTCGTCCGATGCACGTTCTTCACCCACTCACTCAACCCAGCTCGCACAGGAGCTGGGAACCGAGCTCCTCCGTCCACCCCCTTCGCCGGAGCTCGCCGTCCCGACGCACCAGCCACCCCCACTTCGCCTAACCGGGTCGAGGCAATTTGCCCTCGACCCGTGAGTCTTCTGGTGCTCTTTTCAGGTCGAAACGAGGGCTGTCTGAGGCCCTTCGCCACTCAGCCAGGAGACCCAGCTCCGCCGACGCCGTCCGAGCTCCCCGAAGCTTGGCTCGATCATCGGAGCCTTCCGGCAGATGCGGGAGCCTTCCGCGATTCTTCTTCGACCTTCAGGAGGCTCCCCGGAGGACCCTAGCGCATGCACGAGCCCGGCGAAGCTCGCCGGGGACCTGTTCTTCGAGGATCCTCCGTCGCCGTCGATCGCCCTCTCTCGCTCCAGTTTTAATCTGGGTCGTCCATCCCTGGAGCCACCAGCAGCGTCAGATCTGAGGAGAGACGATCCGGAGCGCCCATTGCCAGCCACCGTCCGATCTACACGTGGCGCGCATCCAGCCCATCAGCTTAATAAAGGGTAATTTACCCTTAGGCCCCTGTCTTTACTTCATTTCGTTTTAGTCCTGTAATTATTTAAGTCAGTTGTTTAGTTTTAGGGTAATTTACATAGTGGACCCTGAGCTTTAGTTTATTTGCATTTATACCCCTGCCAGTTGTGGACACGTGCTTCGACACGTGATTTCTTTGGGTTATTTGCAGTAGATACCCTTGTAGTTCTGGATGTTATTCAATGAATGAAAGTTTTTAGATATTTGCATTTATACCCCTGTGCGTGGTTTATTTGAGCATGTGCGATATTTTTTGGGTTATTTGTATATAAGCCCCCTGGACTTTTGGTAACTGTTACCAATAAGTCCTCAGGACTTATTTTTATTATATTTGGGTCCCTAAGTGCCCCAGGCACGTGCGAGGCGCGTGTTTTGTTGGGTATTTTGCACCAGGACCCCCAGGACTTTGGCTATTTGCACTTTGGTCCCTGTGCACAGTGCCCTATCTTTGCTTTTGAATAAAATATCAAACCACCTCCAAATCTAACGAAAATTTGACACATGGCTCCTGCCATGGTGTAGAATTTTTGTAGATTTTTGAGGACATTTTTGATTTTGTTTGGTATTTTTAAAAATTCAAAAACCTTCATTTTTGTCACTGTCTAGTTTGAAAAATCACAAAAAAATATAAAAACTCACTTAAAAATTCTATAAAAATTATCTACTATTTGTTTTACTTAGTTTGATTTTCTAGCCAATTTTGGCTATTTTTCGTTACTGAAAACCACTAAAAACTTAAAAACACTCAAAAACCCATAAAAATTCTAGTAAATAAATTAAAAATCCAAAAAACAATAAAATTGGTACCTAAATTTTCCTTGTTTTATCATCTTTACAGGAAAATTACCTCCAGGCCATTTTAAGGCCCTTAGATATTTTATCTAGGGCTTTTTGGCTTGGCTGGACAACACCCACTGTTTGCTTCACTTTTTGATTTTTAGAAAATAAAATAAACATCAGAAAATTCTCAAAAATTCACCAAAAACACTACAAAATATAAAATACAAAAAAATATTTTTATTCTAATTTTTGGTTGATTTTTGATGCTTTGAATAAATTGTTGAAGTGTGCTTTTCCTTGTTCTTCTTTATTTTCCTAATTCCTTAAAAACCCAAAAAAAATATAAAACAAATTAAAAACCACTAAAAAGATTTTCTCCTTTTATTTTGACTACTTCGTAGGCCTCTCGGCCAACCCGTGTTCCTTGAGTTCGACCCTGGGTGCTATACCAGGTTAATCCAATAGCAGGACCGCTATTCGTGTTTTGATCGATTTTATTTTCATTAGTGGTTCAATTTTCTTGATTGACATCGTCTGATCGCTTGGGTCACAACGACCTATTTTTAGTACCTTATACCCGAGTGCTCAGGCCGTGTCATCAGTCTGCACATCATACCTTCTGCAGGAAAAATGAACCACAACATCGTCAAGCTGAGGCGTTAAATCGTGCACTCTCGTGAGCCTCTCCTCACAGGTATCTTTTCGTCTTACTTCTCGCATGTTTATTTTCACTGCATTGCATTAGGTAAGTATGGGGGTACCCCTCCATACTACATTAAAAAAACACCTTTTTCACTCACCCCTTCTTTTGGTCATCCTATTACACATTGTCTTCACCATGAGGATATGGTTTCTGATAAGTATGGGGAGGGGGTCTGCATAGTTTTCAAAATTGCATACTTTTCAAAAAAAATTATATCTTCAAAAATTTTGCAAAAACTCCCCTAAAAAATATCGTTTCAAAAAAGCAAGAAAACCACCAAAAATACGTCCTTCCTAGTTTTATCCTATCTGTTGAGAAATCATCTCTTCATTGCATAGATCATAGACTGAGGTTGAGTTGACCCTAATCCACTTAACTTCATCAGAATTTCACTAGGCATGAGTTTTTAAGCTTTCTTCAGGTCCATATGGACTTTATTCTCTCAGTTCCACTCACTCTACTGGTGAATGAACTTCTGTATCTAACTAGATCACCTGAGCAACTAGTAGCACTCTTAAACTCTTCACTGGATATTAAGCAACTACACATTGTACTTAGCTTGATTGAGTTTATTTTACGAGATACAATTACAATCTAGTTGAGGTGAGGAGTTGTCCTCTTGGTTGTGCCAATGCCTGAACCTTATCTATAGCCGGTGAAGGAACTTGACTCAGGGGCAACATGATCTCTCTAGTCTAAGTATGTCAGCAAATAAGCCATTATCGTGCCTCCAAAGTCAATATTAAGCCGATACTACTTTTTGATGCCAAACCCAAAACAAAAACACCACAAAAAGGCATATCACAATACAAATGCCAAAAACACCACCAATCATGCAAAGATGTGTGAAGCAAAAGTAATGAAAGAAGACCATCGAATAACCCTTCTCCACCAAAAAGCCATGGTAGCAGCCCAATGATGTTACCTAAATTTTTAAAAGAGGCCCAAAGAGGCCTAGGGTTATGCTCTGCAAAAGGAAAAGAATGAGAGCAATTGACCAAAGCGGTCTACGGAAAACCCTGAAAGTTAAGTCCCATTCTCCAAATAATTATGACCTATTTTTTATGCTGACATACTTGGGTGAAAAGAGAATATGCCTGAATTCAGGTGAGGACTGAGGCTATATGAGTAGGGAATCATTCGGTACCTCGGATAGATAGTGTTTCTAGCTCGTTCTCTTGACTCACGAAAGCTAAACTATCACTAAGATTGTTTATATTCATTCAAAGTCAAAGAGAATGCTTGTTTCTTAGGGATGAACTGACATTATCGACCGTCTGAAACCATGTCTGATTTTGTTGGAACTGAGAGGCTGTTGAAACTACAAAACTCAAGTCAAGTCGACTATTCGAGCAAATCATTAATCCATGGGTCAACTCTACTGAAGTTTGTGTATTTGTGTGGCTAGATCTGAAAACTCGAGACTTTGTGGGTATGTCTGCTGCAAACCCTCACCCGATCTATCTTGGCTAATTTTCTTATCCTTCATTAGTACTTGATGACTGGGAATTTGCCAAGGTCGTATCTTTCCACAAGGCGGAGAGACAGTCGCTGAGTTGGCCTCAGACGAAATCCCCAGATTGATCAACAATTAACCCACAATAAATATATGCAATGAATATCCAAAAATGTGGAGTTAAAATTTATTATAACTCTACATACAAATGTGTATAGGTGTAAGCACAAGTAGAGGTCGAACACTGGGAGGCGAAGGGAATGTATGTGTGTATGTGTAATTATTCAATCCATTGTTCATGTCCATTTATTGTTTTTGTGGGTTTTGGATTTTATATGTATATTTTTATTTTATTTATTTTTTATTTTTTATTATAATTTTTATTTGGTTTTTATATTTTATATTTTTTATTTTTAATTATATGAATACAGATATATACATATATATATATAATGCATAAAGAGATATATATATATATGTAAGAAGAGAGAGAGAGAGGAGTCATATAGTATATACATGTATATAAATGCTTAGAATATATAAATACATATTTTTTGCTTTTTAATATTTTTCTAAATATATAGCCGAATATAATTTGGGTTTTTACAAATATAATATAAACTCCAAAATTCCCCAAATTAATTTTAATACATTAATAATAATATATATATAATTACAGAAGAGAAAAAATATATTTTTTGGATTTTTAAGGGTTTTTCTTTTTTTAGGATTTTGGAGCTTCTTGAAATTTTTATATTTTTCTTTTTCTATTCTTAGGGTTTTTGTTTTTCTGGACTCAATATAGATATAAATATTCCATATATAATTTTTTTGGAATTTTTCGAAAACATTTTCTATTTTTTTATATTTTTTAATTTAAACAGTACAAAATGGGCTTCTTTTTCATTTTTAATAATTAGGAAAAATGCAAAAAATGCAGAACAAAATAGGGGCCTGAAAATACAAAGCGTGAAGCATTTAACCTAATTTTTCTGGATTTTTAGAAGCCTAATAGGTATTTAAAATAAATAAATAAAAGACACAAAAATAAAACAGCCTGGCAGGGATATTTTTGCAAATAAAATAATTTCCAGGGGCGTCAGTGCAAAAATACCAGAAGATTATAACGTATTCTGCAATTTTAAGGACTAAAATCAATTAAGCAAACCCGCCAGGGCCCCCTTGCAATTTAACCATCACGTGGGACTACACGTGATCCGCACCCACAGGGACCAAAACGTAATTTCAGAGAATCCAGGGTCCTGGTTGCAATTTTTCACAAAAATAATACACTTTATATTTTATTTAATGGACTAAAGATAAATATGCAAATACACAGGGGGACTTGTGCAATTTTACCACCTCACGTGGGACGACACGTGAGGTGACGTGGACTGGACCCAAGTGAAATATAGCAGAGATACAGGGGGTCACATGCAAAATCTCCACATTATTTACAACGTTATATTTTATTTACAATATTAAACATTAAATATACAAAAAGGCAGGGGCTGGATATGCAATTTACCCCCAATAGGCGCGCTGGCGAACTGCTAGGATTACTTCACTTGACACGCGTCGCACGTCCAACGGCCGATACCGCTTCGCCGATGGAGCGCTAGGATTAGATCTCCGGGCTGAGATCTACGGTGGCTGCTCGCTTCATCGGACGGTTGTGGTTCGATCTGGGACTTCGTTCTTCATCCAATGGCCGGGAGCATACGTGCAAGAACAGGGAAGAACGTTCGCCGGAGCGAGCTTCTCCCTCCTCGATCTCTACCCTCCGCCGGTCGTTGCTGCACCTGAAGGTCCCAAAAGCTTCCTGAAAGGTTGCTTGATCTGCTGGAGGTGTTGGATCGGCCGGAGGTGCCCTGGAACGCCGCCACGAGCTCGGAGAAGGATGGCAGCTCCAAGTACCTCCGCCCGCTTATAAATCGACTCCTGGTGCTTTATTGCGCACCTAACCTGCACAGGAAGAGAATTAGGCTCGAGGTCGTCAGCCTCGACCTGGGGTTTGAAGATGTCAGCGTCAAAATGGGCGAGGTGGCGAAGTCTCCGGCGATGGGTGGAATCGAGACTTCGGTTCGCAGATCTGGAGCAGATCTGGTTGGACAAAGGTGGCTGTAAGGTGGAGAACACGGAGAGGAACGAGATGACGGTGGAAGGTAGTCGGGAAACGGTCGGAAACACAATGAAGAAGTCGCCGGAGCGGAGCTCCGACGAACTTCGAATTTTTGGTTTTTACGCTAGGGAATTAACTAAAGGCTAATCTAACTACTGTAATTAAAAACTGACCTTAAAAACTAACTAAAATGCATAAAGGGACAGCTCTTATACCTGGGGGCCTCCAGGGAGCAGGGCGGCCGCCGGAGCGCCACCGCGACAAAATTTTTCTCCATCTCCGGCCGAACCGAGGTGCTGGGAAGCGCCTCCTGTCACGAGGGCTCCACCAGGAGCTGATTCAAGCTCAAAGAGGGAGATGAAATTGGCCAAATTCGGCCGAGGAGGAGGAAGAAGTTATTTAAAAACATTCCAAGGGACCCCCAGTGACCGGCGATTATTAAAGAATCTGTGGTATGTACAATGGATCTAAGATATCGACGAGAATCTTGGATGATCAGGGAAGATCTTTCATGAAGGATTCGAGTGCGATGGGTGGACGAGACGATCGCAAAAAAGGGACGAAAATCGGGGAAATGATGGTCCTGGCGCGCCCTGTCCCAGATGGGACAGTTGACCAGGGGTCAACTCGGGCCGCGCCCTGGTTGGTCCACGCCAGCCGCTAGAAGACAAAACAGGGGATTTTAGCCTAAATCAATTTATTTGCCATAATAAATGATTTTATTAGAATTTTCTTAAAATATAAAAAATGTGTATTTTTTCATGTAGTATTTATTCGTGATTTTTATTGAATTTTTCGAAGTATTTTATTATGGTTTTAATTTAATAATGTGTATATGTACGTATTTACATGTATTTCTGTATATTTTATTTTTTAATTTCTTTATTTTCTTTTATTATTTTATTGGCTTATTTTATAAATTTATAATTTATTTTTTTGAGTATAAAGTATTTTTATTTAATTTTTAGGAGTTTATTTACATTTTTAAATAAATAGGTATATGTATATGTAAGTATACTTATAGGTATTTTACCGATATATTATATACATTTTATTTATTTATTGTATTTTATTTTGTTTTTATTTTGTATTTGTATTTTTAATAAGTTATATATAATATATACATTATTATAAAAATTTAAATGAATAAAGAATTAAAAGAATAACATCTCTTTTTATTTATATACATTCTTAACATAGGTATTTTGCCTATGTGATACATAGACTTATTTGATTTCACATATTCTTTTTTGTTTTCTTTTAATCTCAATATGTACATGTACTATAAACATTATTTGCAAGATACTAAAAATATAAATTTATAAAAATAATGAATATTGAATAAATGGAATATTTTAATCAGATATTATGTACAAGGTGGGCCAAAAACCTAACTTCCACAGATGGACTCCAAAAATTATGAAACCAATTTTATAAAATAGTTCATGGAATGCTATATACAATTAAAGGTGAGTTTGGGTGATTTGGAGTTTTTATTTGCAAGATATGGGTCTGTGAAGTTGAGATTCTTGCTTTTTATTCTGGATATAAAATGTACACTGAGTATTATTTTTACACAAACTCAATTTTATATTTTTATTTACATTATTATCTACAACTTTCATGTACAATGTTTCTTTATTTGATGAATAAATAATTCTATACAAAATAGGTGTCAAAAATACATAAATGAATGAATAAATAAATGAGATATTTATTGTATAATTGGCCCTTATCTCCCCCTACTTTATTCCTTGTCGACCAATTCCATGCTGGCCTTGGTCTCGGGGTTCGGGTCATAAAATATTTGCAATATTTTATTCCTTTTTCTTTTTTCCCTTTATTCTATTATTTTGGCATTAAAAACCTTATTTAGAGTACAATAAATACAATGAAGAATGGATGCTATTATGTACAAATTGAGGTTATTTACATGCATTTGTTGGGGTTTTTAAGGCCAAAATGATAGAATAAATGTGATGAAATGGAGATTCATCACCCCCCCTATTCTTGCCTTTGCTAGTCCCTAGCAAACACTTATGCAATAAGTACAAAAAGAATTAAAGAATAAGAAGAAAAGAAAAAGCAAAAATAAAGAATTAAGAATAAATTGAATTGATCATGATTATTAAACTCATCTGTACAAAATCAAAGTTTGGAGCTCAAGTTAGACCTTGGTGTGGAAATATCTGTGGAACCTGGTAGGGAACCAAATTTAAAACACAACAGCCTTCAAGAGTCACAGAACTTGGTTCAAATCACCTTAATAGCCATGTCAGAACTAGCCTACATCATACGCAAACCCTTATGACTATGAAGCTGACTTGTACAGTGTAAGTGATAGTGGCTCTCCCCAACTGAAATGACAAAGAGACTAGCTTCTCCAGAATGACAACCCAATGATTCCCCAATCCAGCCCTCTACCGTCGAGGAGCGGGGTATTCCCTTCTAAGTTCAAGTGGCAACCGGCTCAAGAAGAGGGGGGAATATGAGGTATAGAATTTTGGGAGCTCAACCAGTGTAGCTATGTCTCCCGCTGCAAGCTTCATGAGATGTAACATGGATACCATAAGCTTTTGCTTTATTGGACTATATACACTCCGGTGGGGTTATTAAATTTTCAATCCGACCCACCACTTTTTTGGAGTTCTTTTTGCATTTTTTTCAAATGCATCTGTACAACATATCTACATGGTGCAGCATATATACAAGAAATTTTCCTCTTGAGCCAGTAGACTATCCCTCTTTTGAAGCTTTATTGCAACCCACACTCTCCCGTCATTCGATTTCATTGAAACTGGACCAGGTTGGGGTGCACTTCCCTCCCTAGACGAGGACGAATGTTTCCACCTGTGTGCATCTCAGACTGGCAAATACAACCCCCTCACCACTCCAACTGAGTTGAGCCAAGTGAAAGGTGCAAGTGTCCATGTTAGGTCACGGCCGACAAGAGTCATACGTGTGTTTCGAAAAGTTCTAGTTAGTCAACTGAGGTGACTTGAACCCAGCCCTGCTTTCTCAAAGAATTAAGTCTGAATAGACCTGAAGTACCTTAAATCTAGTTCCCATAAGGTTCCAGTGCAATTAGGTGCAGTAAGGTCCAACCAAGCTCCAATCTTCGACTTTATTGGACTAGTTCAATCATCAAGCTCAATTAAAGAATATGAATGCTATGCAAATGCTATTTACAAATATGCAAAGAATAATGCAATTTTTTAACGAATATGAAAACCAAGAGAAATAATTTTTACACAAAGAATTTACAAATAAAAGAATAATATATACAATTATTTACATGGGCGTGCCGCTTTATTTTACAAGATTTAAAGAATTTACTAGTTTTAACAAGAGTGGTTTATTGAGGTATATACACTTGATAAGGAATTTAATGTATTTTATTTATGGTTTATTATTATTATTATTATGATGCTTTTATCCCTCAAATTTATTTGAAAAATCCTTTTGAAAACTATAGTACAAGATAATTTTTGCAAATATTTACAATCATTTGAAATCCGTTTTGCAAAGATTTTGCAAACATCATATATACATTTTTCAAAATATTTTTACAAAATGTTTTCAAAAACATTTGCAAAAAAGGTTTTCAAATCCTTTATTTCACACAAATAAAAGAATTTTTGCAATCAACATATTTTTACAAAGGTTGAAAATATTTCACAAAAAATTTTCCAAACAGTTCACATCATTTTTCAAATCATTTTGCAAAAGTATTTTTAACCTGATTTATTAATCAGTATATACAAAAAGAATCTGAAGAATAAGAAGCCTTATTAATTAATGAATTGTATCATAATTATACGAAAGTACGAGTTATGGATGAAGTATATACATAGTATATACGACCCCCCTATACTTAGCTTGAGCTATGTCCTCATAGATCAGGAAGAAGAAAGAGAAGACATAACTCGTACTGAGTATAGAAAAGTCTATACTACGACGACTAAAAGAATAAATGAAAGAATAACGAGATAAATGAATAAGAAAATGACCGTCCCCCCTATACTTAGGATCAAATAATCCTAAGTATAGCAGACTGTACACAAGGCAGGGAGGGCCATGGGTGTTAATAACCAGATCAAAGAATTAACAAATCAGGGGTGCACCCCCCTATGCTTAGGACAAAGTACGTCCTAAGTATAGAAGACTGACTACAATGGGCGGCACCTTTTATTTAGATACAGAAGATAGAAAAGGAAAAGAAGAAAAGAAGAAAAAAGAGACATATACAGATAGACGAAAAGATCATGGAGAATATACGCATCACTCCCCCTATACTTAGGGTGAGATATCCCTAAGTATAGGTAACAACAGGAGTGACGAAACTGAACGACGAAAGAACAACGCGGTGTATGCCCCCTATACTTAGGACAAAGTACGTCCTAAGTACAGACACAAAGATATGTCGATGGATCTAGGGCACACATAACATGCGAGAAAACAGAATATACAAACACATATATACAAGTGGTGAAGAGACTGGTGAAATACAGGACGGTATTTGACAAGTGAATACCGTACTCTCGTCGTCATCTCCCTGTGAGAACGAGGGCGCAGTCAGAAGGTGAAAGGACACCCGAATATACAGTCAGGTGGGTGTCGGCTACCGGAGTAAAAATGGATCGAAAGTAAGGATATCGGTAGCATGAAGTAGACAATCAGCACATAGGGTCAGCATGAGGAAACAGAGCCGATACCGTAAGACCGGGAGGAAGAAGGAACAGTACAGACTTCTCCGGTTAATCAGAGTCTCGAGAAGATATGGAAGATAGAGAATAGGAGACATCGTGGCATGCGGTGGTCATGAGGTCAGAAGATCGTAGGAGACACACACCCAATGCCGCAAGACATGGCTCAACCCTGCGAGGGTCGTCAAGGTGAGCAGGCTCAAAGGAGCCAGGAATCAGACCATAATCAGAAGACTTGGTCCCGTGATCCACAGATCGGATACACAATCAGAGAGGAGACCAAGTACACAACTCAGAAGACTCGGCTTCGTGCTCCAACAGACAGGAGACACCAGGAATGAAACCGAGTACCTAGAAAATGATGTACCCCCTCGCAGATAACCCTCGGGGAGTGGTACATGCTAATCGATGAATAATCAGAAGAAGACTCGGCCTTGCGAGGGTCGTCAAGGCGAGCGGACGCAAAGGCGTCAATGATCCATCAGACGGATCATCAGTAAATATGGTCTCGATAGACGACATATCGGCTATCAGCAGAAGAGACCGGATAATGTAAAGAATGTGGCAGCGTCCCGCAGACAACCCTCGGGGAACGTGCTGCCAGGTAGTCATGGCAATCGCAGATATCAGGAGCTCAGCCTTGTGAGGACCGTCAAGGCGAGCAGACTCAAAGGAGTCGAATCAGATGGGTCCCATGATCCATAGATCGAATAGGCAACTCAAGATGGGACCAAAAATCAAGTCTATCAAACGACTCGGTTTCGTGCTCCGCAGATCGGAGACACAGTCAGCAGGGGAAACCGAGCGTAAAAAGAGTGTCGCAGTCTCTCGCAGATAGTCCTCGGAGAGTACTGCGATCTAGGCAAGGAATAGTCAGAATGTGTCTCTACCTTGCGAGGGTCGTCAAGGAGAGAGTAGGGCTCGAAGGAGCCGGGTCCATCAGACGGGCCCACACAATGGTCTCAGTAGTCGACAAATCGGCTACCAACAGTATAGACCAATCCGATCTGAAATATGTCGTAGTCTCCCGCAGATAACCCTCGGGGAGCTACGAGCTAATCAAATGAATAATAAGAGCTCATCCTTGTGAGGACCGTCAAGGAGAGCGGACTCAAAGGAGTCTAAACAAGTCGGTCTCATGCCCCAACAGATTAGGCGCATAATCAGAAATGGAGACCGAGTGCACAAATCAGACGAGTCGGCTCCGTGCCCCAACAAGGTGGCGGCACAGGAAATGAGTGAAGCCGATCGTAAAGAAAGTGTCACATCCGTCCGCAGATAGTCCTCGGGAAGCGATGTGAGCTATGCAGTGAATAATCAGAGTACATCTCGTCCTTGCGAGGGTCGTCAAGGAGAGAGAATGGCTCGAAGGAGCCGGACCCATCAGACGGATCCACAGAAATATAGTCTCGATAGACGGCAGACCATCTACCAGTAGAAGAGACCATCATAGCAATAATGTGTCATAGCCTCTAGTAGATAACCCTCGGAGAGCTATGAACCAGGCGTGGAATAATCAAAAGAGTGGAGCTCTGCCTTGCAAGGACCGTCAAGGAGAGCAATCTGACAGTTGGCCTCATGTGCCGACAGATCGAGCACACAGTCACAGAGGGAGGCCAACCAAGCATATCATCTGACTCGGTCTCGGGTCCCATCAAAATGGTGACCAAAGTCATGAATGAAACCGTAGTCCCAGAAATTGCCGCATTCTCCCGCAGATAGTCCTTGGAGAGGAATGCGAACTAGATCAATGAAGGTCATGGGAATGCTGTCATAGAGTCTCAGGTCCTCGAAATATTGTGAATCCATCAATCAGGAGGGCATAAGATCAGGTGAGGGAGCAAATAATCAGGTCATTCACAAGATGTCCCTCAAGTCAATCAACTCTGGCTGAGATGGCACAACAAATAGTCAGGAATCCTCTAAGTGCCAGGGTGGATTAAAGCGGCAGGAGATCAAGGATGGGTCAATCAGGAAGATGAGAAATCATGGGGGTTCGGGGCGCCGTCATCATGAAGCACATATCAAGATAGTCCATCCAAAGTCGAAATCAAGATGGGCCAAAACCTCAAAATAGATGGATCAGTAGAAATATCATGATATCATCCTCGAATCACGAAAGCACATCACATCCTCAATCCGGTGTGCGAGATCTAAATCCTCAACGACGAATCACACCTAATGATTATGCATCATCACAAATCCTCAATACACTCGTATGCATGTATCCAAAGTCAAATCCACCAAATCAATCTCAGCATCCTCAACATTATTGGCCCGGCTTACTCAAATAATCTGTATACATAATCCTCGATGCGGGCCTCATCAATATGCACAGCATTCCGGGTAACAGGGAGAGGTGATACGGGGTACACGAAGAAGATGGATAAGAAGGGTACACAATGGGGGTGGAGAAGCTGATTGAGGCTATGTGCCAATATCACGGTGGTAGAAGAGTGAAACATAGGGGACGAGGAGGGCGGGCGAGAAGATCGAGACATATACAAAATTGGGTATTCCGCACAAGGCGGGAACACCGTCAAAATGGTGGTCCGAAGAGCAGGCTCTCCTCGAACCGAAGAAGATGGGGATGATACAGAGAATACGAGGGAAGTGATGAAGAGGAGACAAACAAAGGACATGGCGAAGAATGCTTGAGCTCAAGCGCCAATATCGCGACTCAATGCTAATGAGGAGATGTATGTATAAGAGAGGTAGAGAGACTCAAAGATGAAAAATGCATGACTCACATAGACGGGACCGACTACTCTAGTAATGAAAGAAAAGCACAATGGCCTCCAAGTCACAATCAAGACATAAGGCAAACCCCCAATTCACCTACTCGACACAGTGAAGACCGTCAGGTGACGGTCATTTATCTTTTCGGTTTTTAGAGTTAGGTGAGATTCACAAAGTTGTACAAACACTTAGGAGGCTTGATAGGATTTGGGCTCTACTCCTTAGCGTGTACGTGAGCACTTAAAACGCATACAATGAGGGGGTTGCTCTCCCCAAGACAAGGAAGTCATTATGTTTTTATTTTTAGGTCCAATAGAGTTAACATTCCCGATTTTATTTAAATTATCACTTTTTGGGCATTTTCAATGCACGTGCCTATGGAGGTTCCAATTTCCATTAAGCATCCTAAGTGGTCAAAAACAGAGGGAGAAGGTCGGAAAAGCCATGCAAGCCGGAAATCTATGATGCATGCTAAGTAAGAGGACTTACAGTGCTTCCCAGCTCTCTCCATGCGGGATGCATAACAGAATCGAAACTTATGCTATATGCAAATGCAAGCCGAAGAAATCGCCCTAGGATAGTAACTGCTATTATCGTGAAGCACCACAAGTCGGTCACTTATCCTTAACCTAAGAGTCCGGTCTTGGCTCACCCCTCCTCTTCTCGACACACTCGAGTTCAGGAGTAGCGCTTGATGGGGCTCGCTCACGGCACAAGGATTAAGAGATAAATGAACCGACTGTTTAGATTTTGACTAGATCCAAACCGTACTATAGGTACATGCAAATATATTTAGGGTGTTTGGACCTAATCTATCGGCAAGCAACTCCTAAGCTAGGGCTCATTCACACAAAATAATATAAATAAAATAAAAAGAAAGAGCGTCAAAACCGTCGAGGCCCCCAAGGGAACAATCCCTCGGGCAATGGACCTCAGGAGTTAGAGTGTACCTGTGAGAGTCCTGAATTATTACAAGTTTCTAAGTGTCACTCTCTCACATGAATATACATAATAAAATAATATGCATAAAAATAGAGACTGTCGTCAAAAATTCTCTCTCTTCTCCCTTTGATGCTCTCTCCTGTTGGCTTGGCATTGAAGAGACAACTCCACCTTGCTTGGGTGCATAGGTCCTCCTAGGAGGTCCTCCTTCGCTTGGCGGTCCCTCGCATCAAAGACAAAGGAAAGAAATGGTCAGAGCAGTCAATCAAATAATATCAAATAAGAATAAAAACCAAACAACTAAATGAATCATGGACATGAGCAAACAATTGAATAAATGAACAAATAAGCTCACAAAATCATACAAAATCCGTTGCCTCCCCGGCAACAGCGCCATTTGA
This sequence comes from Ottelia alismoides, assembly GCA_037367405.1. NCBI lineage: Eukaryota > Viridiplantae > Streptophyta > Magnoliopsida > Alismatales > Hydrocharitaceae > Ottelia > Ottelia alismoides. The sequence goes on along the minus strand of JAZKJV010002553.1, from coordinate 718,407 downwards.
TGACTGGGAATTTGCCAAGGTCGTATCTTTCCACAAGGCGGAGAGACAATCGCTGAGTTGGCCTCAGACGAAATCCCCAGATCGATCAACAATTAACCCACAATAAATATATGCAATGAATATCCAAAAATGTGGAGTTAAAATTTATTATAACTCTACATACAAATGTGTATAGGTGTAAGCACAAGTAGAGGTCGAACACTGGGAGGCGAAGGGAATGTATGTGTGTATGTGTAATTATTCAATCCATTGTTCATGTCCATTTATTGTTTTTGTGGGTTTTGGATTTTATATGTATATTTTTATTTTATTTATTTTTATTTTTTTATAATTTTTATTTGGTTTTTATATTTTATATTTTTTATTTTTAATTATATGAATACAGATATATACATATATATATATATAATGCATAAAGAGATATATATATATATATGTAAGAAGAGAGAGAGAGGAGTCATATAGTATATACATGTATATAAATGCTTAGAATATATAAATACATATTTTTTGCTTTTTAATATTTTTCTAAATATATAGCCGAATATAATTTGGGTTTTTACAAATATAATATAAACTCCAAAATTACCTAAATTAATTTTAATACATTAATAATAATATATATATAATTACAGAAGAGAAAAAATATTTTTTTTTGGATTTTTAAGGGGTTTTCTATTTTTTTAGGATTTTGGGGCTTCTTGAAATTTTATATTTTTCTTTTTCTATTTTTAGGGTTTTTCTTTTTCTGGACTCAATATAGATATAAATATTCCATATATATTTTTTTTGGAATTTTTCGAAAACATTTTCTATTTTTTTGTATTTTTTAATTTAAACAGTACAAAATGGGCTTCTTTTTCATTTTTAATAATTAGGAAAAATGCAAAAAATGCAGAACAAAACAGGGGCGTGAAAATACAAGGCGTGAAGCATTTAACCTAATTTTTCTGGATTTTTAGAAGCCTAATAGGTATTTAAAATAAATAGATGAAAGACACAAAAATAAAACAGCCTGGCAGGGGCATTTTTGCAAATAAAATAATTTGCAGGGGCGTCAGTGCAAAAATACCAGAAGATTATAATGTGTTCTGCAATTTTAAGGACTAAAATCAATTAAGCAAACCCGCCAGGGCCCCCTTGCAATTTAACCATCACGTGGGACTACACGTGATCCGCACCCACAGGGACCAAAACGCAATTTCAGAGAATCCAGGGTCCTGGTTGCAATTTTTCACAAAAATAATACACATTATATTTTATTTAATGGACTAAAGATAAATATGCAAATACACAGGGGGACTTGTGCAATTTTACCACCTCACGTGCGACGACACGTGAGGTGACGTGGACTGGACCAAAGTGAAATATAGTAGAGATACAGGGGTCACATGCAAAATCTCCACATTATTTACAACGTTATATTTTATTTACAATATTTAACATTAAATATACAAAAAGGCAGGGGTTGGATATGCAATTTACCCCCAATAGGCGCGCTGGCGAACGACTAGGATTATTTCACTTGACACGCATCGCACGTCCAACGGTCGATACCGCTTCGCCGATGGAGCGCTAGGATTAGATCTCCGGGCTGAGATCTACGGTGGCTGCTCGCTTCATCGGACGGCTGTGGTTCGATCTGGGACTTCGTTCTTCATCCAACAGCTGGGAGCATACGTGCAAGAACAGGGAAGAATGTTCGCTGGAGAGAGCTTGTCCCTCCTCGATCTCTACCCTCCGCCGGTCGTCGCTGCACCTGAAGGTCCCAAAAGCTTCCCGCCACGAGCTCGGAGAAGGATGGCAGCTCCAGGTACCTCCGCCCACTTATAAATCGACTCCTGGTGCTTTATTGCGCACCTAACCTGCACAGGAAGAGAACTAGGCTCGAGGTCGTCACCCTCGGCCTGGGGTTTGAAGCTGTCAGCGTCAAAATGGGCGAGGTGGCGAAGTCTCCGGCGATGGGTGGAGTCGAGACTTCGGTTCGCAGATCTGGAGCAGATCTGGTTGGACAAAGGTGGCTGCAAGGTGGAGAACACGGAGAGGAACGAGATGACGGTGGAAGGTAGTCGGGAAACGGTCGGAAACACAGTGAAGAAGTCGCCGGAGCGGAGCTCCGACGAACTTCGAATTTTTGGTTTTTACGCTAGGGAATTAACTAAAGGCTAATCTAACTACTGTAATTAAAAACTGACCTTAAAAACTAACTAAAATGCATAAAGGGACAGCTCTTATACCTGGGGGCCTCCAGGGAGCAGGGCGGCCGCCGGAGCGCCGCCGCGACAAAATTTTCCTCCATCTCCGGCCGAACCGAGGTGCTGGGAAGCGCCTCCTGTCACGAGGGCTCCACCAGGAGCTGATTCGAGCTCAAAGAGGGGGATGAAATTGGCCAAATTCGGCCGAGGAGGAGGAAGAAGTTATTTATAAACATTCCAAGGGACCCCCAGTGACCGGTGATTATTAAAGAATCTGTGGTATGTACAATGGATCTAAGATATCGACGAGAATCTTGGATGATCAGGGAAGATCTTTCATGAAGGTTTCGAGTGCGATGGGTGGACGAGACGGCCGCAAAAAAGGGACGAAAATTGGGGAAATGATGGTCCTGGCGCGCCCTGTCCCAGATGGGACAGTTGACCAGGGGTCAACTTGGGCCGCGCCCTGGTTGGTCCACGCCAGCCGCTAGAAGACAAAACAGGGGATTTTAGCCTAAATCGATTTATTTTCCATAATAAATGATTTTATTAGAATTTTCTTAAAATATAAAAAATGTGTATTTTTTCATGTAGTATTTATTCGTGATTTTTATTGAATTTTTGAAGTGTTTTATTATGGTTTTAATTTAATAATGTGTATATGTACGTATTTACATGTATTTCTGTATATTTTATTTTTTTAATTTGTTTATTTTCTTTTATTATTTTATTGGCTTATTTTATAAATTTATAATTTATTTTTGTGAGTATAAAGGTATTTTTATTTAATTTTTAGGAGTTTATTTACATTTTTAAATAAATAGGTATATGTATATGTAAGTATACATATAGGTATTTTACCTATATATTATATACATTTTATTTATTTAATGTATTTTATTTTGTTTTTATTTTGTATTTGTATTTTTAATAAGTTATATATAATATCTACATTATTATACAAATTTAAATGAATAAAGAATTAAAAGAATAACATCTCTTTTTATTTATATACATTCTTAACATAGATATTTTGCCTATGTGATACATAGACTTATTTGATTTCACATATTCTTTTTGGTTTTCTTTTAATCTCAATATGTACATGTACTATAAACATTATTTGCAAGATACTAAAAATATAAATTTTCAAAAATAATGAATATTGAATAAATGGAATATTTTAATCAGATATTATGTACAAGGTGGGCCAAAAACCTAACTTCCACAGATGGACTCCAAAAATTATGAAACCAATTTTATAAAATAGTTCATGGAATGCTATATACAATTAAAAGTGAGTTTGGGTGATTTGGAGTTTTTATTTGCAAGATATGGGTATGTGAAGTTGAGATTCTTGCTTTTTATTCTGGATATAAAATGTACACTGAGTATTATTTTTACACAAACTCAATTTTATATTTTTACTTACATTATTATCTACAACTTTCATGTACAAAGTTTCTTTATTTGATGAATAAATAATTCTATACAAAATAGGTGTCAAAAATACATAAATGAATGAATAAATAAATGAGATATTTATTGTATAATTGGCCCTTATCTCCCCCTACTTTATTCCTTGTCGACCAATTCCATGCTGGCCTTGGTCTCGGGGTTCGGGTCATAAAATATTTGCAATATTTTATTCTTTTTTCTTTTCTTCCCTTTATTCTATTATTTTGGCATTAAAAACCTTATTTAATGTACAATAAATACAATGAAGAATGGATGCTATTATGTACAAATTGAGGTTATTTACATGCATTTGCTGGGGTTTTTAAGGCCAAAATGATAGAATAAAGGTGATGAAATGGAGATTCATCAGTACTTAACCTATTCTTGCTCGGGACAAGCAAGATTTAAGTATGGGGGTGTAATGATTACATGATATGCTGTGACAATAGGCTTAAATTATGTGGAATACAATATCAATTCCTAGGTTACAAAGTCTAAATTCACATAATACATGTCTACATTATTTCATGCGCACAAGCGTATAAAATCATCATAAAATCAAGAAAACATCTAATAAAATATCATTAATTATCATCATTAATCAAAATTATCAGAGAGAAATTGAGTACACTCATAGAGCACTAATTTAATCAACATCCAACATATTGACTTGGCTCTACAAAAATATCTCTTACATTTTGTTGGAAAGAAAAGGGGAGGGTTGAGAGTGAAAAATTCCCACTCTTTAAATGTCATACATGCATGCAAACCATCCTTATATACTCTCTTTCTCTCTCTCTCCCATTTCCCATGAAAGAATCGGCCATATTAATCTCTCTCTTCTCCCCATGCATGAATGAAATTAAATGCTTTTGTCTTTACATGCATGTGACTCTTCATGTCGAGGAGATGCATAGGGCCTTTATAAAAAAGACCCCATGCAAATGCCCGTCAACCGCCCCCCCTCCATTCTCTTCTCTCTCGCACCCCTCTCTCTCACGCTCTCTCTCTCTCTCTCTCGTCTATTTTCTCATGCAGGCACAATAACTCCCCCTAGCATTCTTGAAGACATAGGTGCCTCCAGCGCGCCATCCTCCTCCTCGCAGTGCTCCTTCAGCCCACTGCCGGCCACTCTCCCGCAGCCCGCAGTTGTGCACCCCACCTGTGCGTGCCACTCCCTTCCTCCCTCTCGGACGTCCTCTAGCTTGCGACGCATACCCAACACTCCTACGAGACCCTTGCGTGCCGCCACGCGCTACTCTCCTCCACCGTGCTTCCCCGAGCGCGCCCCCACGCTTCAACCACCCTCCAGCAAGTGGCCACTGCCCGTGCTCTCTTGCGTGCACTCCGCAGCGACCTCCCGCGCTCTCTAGTGTTGGCCGCGCACCACTGCGCACTCCAGCGAGCAACCACGAGCCCGCAGCCTCCCCTGGCGCTCTCCAGTTGCGCCATTGCAGTCCCATACGACCATCAGCCCGCGACATTCATCAGCACACCTCCGACACGTCGTCTTGCACGCCTCGCGCCCTCTAGCACAACACTTGCGCACTCATCTGTTCCAGCTGCATTCGGTGCACGATCCCTCATTTCATCTCCAACCCGTTCATCACATGTGCTTCGTTTCAACTCCTAGAGCACAACCGTAAGAACAACATGGAGAAGGGAATACTCTCTTTATATTCATTCTCCTTGAACATCATTGCAATCTAAATCTAAGCTATTTGTTGTTCTCTCATTCATAGTCGTTAAAGTATTTTCAATGAACGTATAAGATAGAAGTTGTTATTTCTGTGATTTAAATCTCTACAAAAAGTTATTCATTCAGTTGCAAAATTTAACTAATGGTAGTGCAAGTTGACCATCTTCAATTGATATGTGCAAGATTTTCACATTCTCCCTGACATTTTAGCAGAATGGTTTAAGTAAGTTAAGCAGTTTCATTCACATCCACTTCCCATACTTCATTCTCGTTACATTTTCACCGTAGACCCTCTAGAAATAGAGTCTAAGAAAAATTCGCAATCTTGGTAGGTCCTTGTGGTTCGACACCCGACTTTCCCTTTACTTGATTCCGTTTATTTCATGGCACCGTCGAGATTATAAATTGTATTTGTTTAACAAGATTATACGCATGCACAACGACTAGTTAAAATCAATTATTAAGTCACACAAAATCTTGTCAACATATACTTTGGTATTCCTCCTTAGTAATATATCTCCTTTGTATACAATCCGATCCTTCAAAGAAAAGGAACGAATCCTCCCAATGATAATGTCTGGTTTTCGACTTGAGTCAGTCGATTCTGTTCTTGGGCCAACCCTAGGGAACCTTCTTGGAGACAATACAGTTAACCATGTCAGCATATCATGGGAGATAATCAACAGTAGAAATTGACTCGTCCGGGAAGGTTTCCGGATGGGTTGAAATCAGGGATTTTGTCTTGTTCTATCCTTGATAAATAATCAACCACGACACTCCTAACTCTAGGTTTATCTTTAGTCTCCAAATCAATTCCTGAAGCAAGAGTATCCATCTGAGGAGACATGCTTTTGCACCTTTTTTCGCCATTAAATATCGGATGGCTGAGTGATCTGTATATACTGTCACATTAGACCCTAGAAGTATAGATAAAAATTTCTCCAAGGCAAAGACTACTGCAAGGATTTCCTTTTTTGTCACCGTGTAATTTTTTTAGCTGGATCTAAAACTTTTCTTGCGTAGTGAATAGCATACGATATTCTATCTTTTCTTTGTCCTCACACAACCCCTACTATGAAGTCTGAAGCATCTGTCATGATCTCGAAGGGAAGAGATCAGTCGCGGCTTGTACGACGGGAGCCTCAATGATCCTCTTTTTGAGTAGCTCAAAGGCTCAAGATACTTACGATCTACATGGAAGTCGATGTCTTTCCCTAAGAGCTCAGTTAGCAGTCGGGCAATTTTTGAAAAATCCTCAATAAATCTCCTATTCCGACATGCCCCAGAAAAGACCACACTTGTTTAAAGTTGGTAGGTATTGAATTTCTTGATGACGTCCACCTTGAAGGGTCAACCTCCATTCCATTCTTGGAGGTGATGTGCCCAATACAATGCCCTCTCTTTACCATGAAATGTCTTTTCTCCTAATAGGCATCATATTCACTTCCCTATACTTCTTGAGGACTCGATCAAGGTGTGCTAGGCAATCATCGAATGAATCACCATGGACCGAGAAGTCATCCATGAAGACTTCCAGGAAATCTCCAACCATTTCAGCAAAAACTGCAATCATGAATCACTGAAAGGTGTTGGAGGTGTTGCAGAGCCCAAAAGGCATGTGATTGAATGCATAATCACTGAAAGGACATGTAAAAGTAGTCTTTTTCTGGTCCTTTAGGGTGATGGCTTCCTAATTGTAGCTCGAGTACCCATCTAAGAAACAAAAGTATTCTCTTCCTGCCAATCTCTCCAAAATTTGATCAATAAAAGGCAACGGGAAGTGATCCTTCTTCGTTGCAGCATTCATGTGCCAGTAATCCACACACACACGCCACGATGTGGGACCTATGTCATAATCTCCTCTCCCTCATCCTTGGTGATAATATGAAGTCCCGACTTTTTCAGGACGATATGCAAAGGCGACACCCACTTGGAGTTTGAGATGGGATAAATGAAATCAGCCTTACACCATTTTTCGATCTCAATCTTAACCACTTCCCGTAATTTTGGATTCAACCTATGTTGGCATTCAGGGGAGGGTTTAGCATTATCCTCAAGGTAAATATGGTGTGAACAAAGGCCTGGGTCAATCCCTTGAAGATCCAACAATCTCCAGCCTATAGCCTTGCAAATTTTCTCTAAACTTTAAACATGTTAATCTCCTGCTCTTTGATTAGATGGGAATTGATGAGGACCGAAAACCGTCCCTTATTTCCCATAGGGAAGGCATACTTAAGAGTAGGGGGCAATGGTTTGAGCTCAGGTAAGTCTGTATCATTCACAAAATTTGGCTCTATCATTGATGATTATGGTTGTGATATGGATGGTTTCTACGTAACATTATCAACCGTCAACTTAATTATTTCAGGGATCGGATCACTAAAGATACAATGTAGTTTGGCAAACACCACATCCGATCCATTTACCTCACTCCAGAGTCCAAAAAAGAGAATGGACTGACAGGTCAAGAGGGGTCTCTGATTCTCCGTGAGTGTAGGTAGATGCATGCATGAGTTGGAAGATCAATTCATCAACAATGTCCTCTCCAGATGAGAGTGATTCTAACATTGCGGTCAGGTTCTGTCTCCATGGCTAACTGTTGCTTCTGTATTTTCTGCCTCATGTTTTGAATTTTCAGACTCGGTGCTAGATTCGGTGTTAGGTCATTGAAACCTAGTTTGCTTCATTTAAGTTCAACTTCTCCAAACTGTATTCTCCCATATGTGTAATCAAATAGAGCTCCTACGGTCCTAAGGAAGGGATGCTCTAGTATCGTTTGAGAATCTTTCCAATTTCTAGGGAAATCCATGTCAAGTACTGTGAAATCTACTGGATAATTTTGTCCCTCTATGTTGATGACAACATTCTAATCTCCCCTCAGGTCTCTTAGTCGATGAATATGCGAATTAAAGTACGACTATAGACTTCTTAAGAGGGCATAGATTTAGATGCTCATATAGAGTTGTGGGCATGAGATAGATGGAGGAGCCCTTATCTAACAGTGTTCGGACAAATTTGATTACGTTGATCCTGGATTGTCACAAAGTGAGCACCCATGTCTCTTTTCTTCCTTGGTAGCTCATATTTGATCAGGCGAAATGTGGCAATAGAGAGTATGTGCTTCTTTGTTCGGCTAAGGTTCTTTTTGTTGATCCTTGTTGGTGTGCATATCACCTTAAGGTATTTTCTAAAAGTCGTGTCTCTTTCCATCATTTCGTCTAGGGACAAAGTGATCTTGATATTTTCTCTGCAGATAGGGGCCATTTCTTCATCATTTTTTTGGTTTTTTTAATGTTTTTCTTCTTTCAAGTCATAAGAGCAGGGGGAAGGAATTGACTCACGGCGATCAAAACATCACTTTTATTAAATGAGGGATTAAACGTATTTACAGGACTCGGACTGATGGAACCAAAAATAGGGAATTGGTGGACAACTACTGTAGATGTCTTGGTGACGCTTCTTCTTCAAACTCAGATTCTAACTCTCTGGGGTCCTCAGTGGTGCAATGCTCGACGGGTGGTGTGGGCAGGACTTCTTATTTCTTCTCCTCGTGCCTCTCTTCCTCTTATTCACCCTGGATTGTGTCAATTAGTAGATATTGGGGATATGCCACCGTGTTCTTTCGCTCGATCATGCATGGTTACGATCTTTTCGCTCCTAGAGAAATATGATAAGTGTCATCATGCGAAAAGATCTCATATTTAGATAAAGAATACTCATAGATTAATACCTGATTCTATCCGAGGCTGTTTGAATTATCCTGGACTTGAGTTGGAATCATGGTTTGGGGTGCATTCACTTCATCTCTCCATCAAGAGAGTCAATTGATGTCGACTCTCATATCATGAAGTTCGCTCAATACTCGCTGGAGGTTAGGAGAGGTTGAAGAAGATGAAGACTCCTGACCTTGCTTGGCATGAGGCTGATGATACTATCTGAATTGACCCTGCTGCCCCCAGCGTTGATACTGCTGCTGCGCTAGGGCTGTGGGTTTTGATAACCCATGTGGTGCTACTGAGGCTGCAGTTCTGATAACACATGCTGATGCTGTTGTTGTTGTTGTTGTTGCTGCTGCTGCTGCTGAGGTTGGTAGATGGGTCAAGATTGTGATGGACGAGGGTTCGGAGTAGAGTTTAAATCCAATCGGTTGATAGGATCTAGGTTATACCAGACTCTATTTATCTCCATGACTTGTGAAGGGTTCCTTGTAAATAGTTTGAGCAGAGGTTTCTTACGTTTGATGGGAAAAGACTTGATCTCTACCCTAATGGTTCTGTTACCTACCCTTGCCTTTGAATGTGAATTTGGTGTATGGGAGCAGGGGTGAAGTCAGGGCAGATATTTGAATCTTAGATATCCTGTCAGCCAATTCCTCCATTTGTTTAGGAAATTTAACCAATTTCTCCATATCAGATTATTTATGGAGTTTGTCCACCTTCTTACAACTCTATTCGACCGTAGTTATATCATCAACTATTATTCCCATGTTGATGTTCTGATCAGTCATCAGATTATCCACCATCTTCTTAGAGCTAGCTATGTAATACCGGCTGGTGGTCTGTGCATGGCTGGATTCTGTTAGTCTCTCGAACCCTTATAGACAGTATCCTTGTGGCAGCCCATGAAACTTCCTCGGTAGGATGCACTCACTAACCCTTGCGTCTCAAGATTCAGTCTACTGACAAGATTTTAGACTAGCATCATTTTTCTTAACCCATGCCCTAGGCAATTCTGGATTAGGTCTGTGAACCTTTCCCAGGTTTCATGGAATGGCTCACTTGGGTGTTGGGTGAAGCTCGTGAGATTAATCCACATCTGATTAATTTTACTCATTGGAAAGAATTTCTTTAAGAACAATGTCTTGAAGGTGGCCCATGGGGTGACCACTGCCCCTATATTTTTCAGCCAGTAGGCCATCTTATCAGTCAAGGCAGAGGGGACAGCTCTCAACCTTATGTAGTCTTGACTAACCATAGGGTGACATAGGTTGTCATAGACTAGCTCGAAGACATGGAGGAAGGCATATGGTTCTTCATGATTATTCCCTCTGAACTTTGGTAATAATGTAAGAAAATGCGTTTTTTTCTCGAGCGCATCCTCAGGAGGTATAAGCCTCAACCAATATAATCTTCATCTAATTCTGGGAGGTATGTGTCCTCCATCACAACTTCTCCTCATCGTAGATCCTCCATATGTGCTCTAAGTTCGACAATAATTACTCTAGCCAAAAGTTCTCGAATAGGGTCATTGTCGTTCTCGTCCTTCTTTGGAGGCATCTTAACTTCTTCTTCACCATTAGAAGCACATAAATCTGAGTTAGGCTCATGTTTGGAAGGTTTAGGGGATATGCCAAAGATGAAAGTTTCTTTGGCAGAAGGGAGTAGGAGAGAGGGTTAGTCAGGGGTTGACTAATCCCTATAGGTGAAGGGTGCACCATGGTTTGGAGAAAAGGGTCGTCCCCATACCATGGGGTTTCGAGAAGAGGGTGATGAATTCGCGATTCATCATCTCAATATATGGACCTTAGCAAAATCCTCGAGTAAAATCTTCAATAAATGTCCATAAAGTCAATAAATTAACAAAATGACTCTTGTAAATAAAATAACACTAACTATTACATATTATATTGTACAAAATAAATTAACAATAAAAAGCCACAAAATAAATGAGTTTTTCACCTGTAAATAGCCTAGAATTTCATGTATTTTAATAATTTCATTTCAATTCCTTTTTGTCTAATTCTTTATCTAACTTGTTCATAAAAATGTATATAGAAGTACAAAAATATAAAACAAATTCCCACCTCAAATAAATGCTCCTAGATCCCAAAGAGAAAATACCATTAAGTCCAACTTCCCGGCCAAATTCATGCTCCGTATGAACTCCAAATTCATCAAACTCGCTTTAAAGTTTAAGGTAGAAAATCATCTGTCCAACGGAAATGGTTTCACTAAAATCGGATATCGTTTGTAAAATATGGGTTTTAGGACCTATGTTTACATTGTATATAATGTAAATATTCATTCTTTCTTTATTTTTTATTTTTTAATTTACTAAAGAATCTTAAAAAATCATTATTTTAATATATTTTATTTATAGTATTTTATTATATTTTCTGTTGTAAATATCTCTTATTAAAAATAAATTAGAAAAGTAAAAAATGGACATGTTTTTTGTCTTCTTTTGTAAAATCTCCACTATTTTTCTTATATATATATTTTTTGTATTTTAGTAGCCTAATTTATTTTATTTTTTATTTTTTATTTAATTTCCATTCTCTACAATAACCACCTATTCAACTCCATTATTCCACCATTTTTTCTAACTTCTAAATCATCCCCGCCATTTTATTAACCTCCCCTCCACCACTTTCATACTTCTATTTTTTTTATCTTTATATACATCCCATCCTCCTCATTTTGTACTTGATCCATCTTTATGTGAGGAGAGCCTAGTTCCCAGAGTTGAATCGGTGATAATGACGCAACCGCAGTCGAGCGACGACAACCTTCTCTCCGGTGAGATCCGTTGGCTTCTTGGGCAACATCGCAGCCGCATCCGTGCGCTACTCGAGCTCATCGCTCATCGACGAATCGAGCGAAGATCGTACTTCTATTGAGCACACCATAGGCGTCTGCTTCCATCGTAAGTATTTTTCCCTCATTTTATCATCGTTGTTATTTTCTCAATTTTTTTATCACATCATATTACCACCCACATACCTCCATTTGTTTATTCCATATCATCACCATCACCACATGCATTCATTTGTTTTACCCCATCAACCCATCTCCTCATTTTTTTATTTGCATTCCTTGTTTAAAAAAAATTAAAAAAATTAAAACAAAAAACATAGCAGTAAAAAAAATACTTTTTTTAAAAAACAGAGATGTAGTAGGCATCCCTGCCTCCAGCTTCCACAGTCGTTGCCCCTGCCGACCGCGCTACTCCTCCGCTTGCGACGCAATCAGCCCTCTGCGCCTCCTCTGCGAGGCACGTCCCCCTTGCTCCACCACCTTCCTTCAACCGCACAGCCAGCAACCGCCGACCACACCCACCGTGGCCCCCTCCAGCCACCACACTTCTGCCCACACGTCGCTCCAAGATCGCAGCCGCCCGCCAGAACTACCACGCGGCTTCCTTCTCCTCCTTCCTCCTACGCCGACCCCACCTCCACCGTACTGCGCACGTGGCCCCAGTCGCCCCCTGCTCCTTTGCCCTAACTGTCCACCTGCATCGAAGAAGAGAAGAAGGTTGTCCTTCTTATTTCATTTTTTTATTTGTAAAAACTGCATTATTATTTCGAGTTTTCATATTTGTAAAATAGTCCCTGTGTATGTTTTGTTCTTGTCAAATTTTATTTCTGTATTGCACGGATAACCTATGTTTGCATATTAATTTGAACTTCAATCTTGCGTCTTTTTATTCAATATAAAACAACATCATGTTGAGTAACTAATTCTCTACCATATATATATATTTACGATCATGGGGTAATTATTTAATTTTTTTAAGTGAAATTCTGTATTTTTTACCCAATCCGAGATCTTAAATTTATATCTCACTGACATTTGCTGCAAAAATCCCACAAAAAATATATATAATGCCTTGGAATGTTCTTTAATTACTTTCCAAATTTCATCATAATTAGAGTTGTCTTGTGCCTTAAATAAATTTGTAGAGTGATTTTATTAATTTTTTAATTAAATCTACCTACATTCTTTTTTGCGAAATTTCAACTCTCCTGGATTGCTCATAGAAATAACTTTTTGAGATAATTCTCAATCAGACTAATTTGATAATGTGGATTTATTAGGAATTAATTACTTACTGTCACTCTATTTTCATTAAAAAATCCATAAAAAATCACATTTTTCAATAAAATTCCAAAAAAATACTGCAGAGTCATTGCATCATGTTTTATTTCCAATAAAATTTTCATAATTTTTGCATTCTGTTTATGTGAAAATTTGCAAAAAAACCCATAAAAGTATGTTTTTTTCATTGTTGCGTTTTTACCCATAAAGTTCCAAAAAAGTATCTTTTATTCATCATTGGATTAGGGTTCTAATAAAATTATAATTTGACTAAATTGAACTGATTTCCTATTAGAATTAATTGGCTAAGTTGTATGTTTTCTTCTTAACTTGATTCGCCAAATATTGCATTCGCATTCACTTTGCATTAAAAAAAATGTACAAGAAAATCAGCATTGGAAACCTAAATCTAAGTTTTGAATTAACCCGAAGTTGTTTCTTTGCCTCCCTGTGTTCAACCCCGGACTTGCCCGAGATATAATATAAGGTCGAGTCCTCTTCACGGAGATACTTCTCTCAGTCTGACTGATTCACTAGGTAAACATATTACAATGAGGACATATTAAAAGATGTATTTAGCGATATGACAGATGGCGTCGTTGCCGGGTCATCTGACAGATCACTAAATACGTGTTATAATCTTCACTCATTGGAATATTTGTACTTAGCAAATCAGTCAGAACTGAGAGAATGGTGGTCTCGTAAAGAGGACTCGACTTTAATTTATATCCCAGGCAAGTCCGAGGTCAAACACAAGGAGGCAAAGGAACAACTTTGTGTTAATTCAAAAACTTAGATTTAGGTTCCCAATGTGGATTTTTTGTATATTTTTTTAATGCAAAGTGAATGCGAATAAAATATGTCGATGAATCAAGTTAAGAAGAAAACATACAACTTAGCCAAATTAATTTTAATAGTAAATCAGTTCAATTTAGTTAAATTATATTTTTCCTAAAACCCTAATCCAGTGATGAACGAAAAACACCTTTTTATGGAATTTTATGGGTTAAAATGCAATAATGAAAAAATGTACACTTTTATGGAGTTTTTTTTCATAATTTTTCACACATAGGATGGAAAAATTATAAAAAATTTACTGGAAATAAAACATGACGCATTGAGTCTACAGTATTTTTTTTGGATCTGACAAAATATGAACTTTTTATGGATTTTTTAATTAAAATAGAGTAACAACGAGTAATCAATTCCTAATAAATTTGCATTATCAAATTAGTCAGAGTACGTATTATCTTACAAAGGTATTTCTATGAGCAATCCAAAGTATTGAAATTTTCGCAAAAAAGATGTCTATAGATTTCATTAAAAATCAATTAATAAAATCACTCTACAATTTATTAAGACAGGCACAAAATGACTCCATTTAATATGAAATTTGGTTAGTAATTAAATAACATTTCAAGGCACCATATTATATATTTTTTGGAATTTCTGGAGCAACTGTGAGTGAGATATGAATTTAAGATCTCAGAATGGGTAAAATATACAGAATTTCACTTAAATAAATTTAAATAATTACCCTATGATCACAAAAATATAGATAAATATCCATATGGTAGAGAATTAGTTACTCAACATCTTGTTGTTTTTCATTGAATAAAAAAATGCAAGATTGAAGTCCAAATTAATATGTGAACATAGGGTTATCCATGCAATACAGAAATCAAATTTGGCAAGAACAAAACATGCACATGAACTATATATGAAAACTTGAAATAATAATAATGCAATTTTTACAAATAAAAAATGAAATAAAAAGGACAACCTTCTTCTCTTCTTTGATGCAGGTGGACGGTTAGGGCTCAGGAGCATGGGGCGGCTGGGGCCGTGAGCGCGGCGCAGTGGAGGTGGGGTCGACGTAGGATGAAGGAGGAGAAGGCGGCTGCATGATGGTTATGGCGGGCGGCTGCGATCTTGGAGCGGTGCGTGGGCGGAAGTGCGGTGGCTGGAGGGGGTCGCGGTGGGTGTGACCGGTCGCCGCTGGCTGCGCAGTTGAAGGAAGGTGGCAGAGCGAGGGGTGGGTGGCGCCTCGTGGAGGAGGCGCAGAGGGTCGACTGCACCGCAGGCAGAGGAGTAGCACTGCCGGCGGGGGCAATGGCAGTGGAAGCTGGAGGCAGGGACGCCTACCACGTTTCTGTTTTTTTATTTTTTTGATGTTGTGTTTTTTGTTTTTATTTTTTTATTTTTTTGAATAGAGAATGCATATAAAAAGATGAGGAGATGGGTTGATGTGGTAAAACAAATTAATGTGTGTGGTGATGGTGATGATATGGAATAAATAAATGGAGGTATGTGTGTGGTATTGTGATGTGATAACAAAATTGAGAAAATAACAACGATGAAAAATGAGAGGAAAAATACCTACAGTGGAAGCGATCACCTTTGGTGTGCTCATGAGAAGCACGGTATTCGCTGGAATTGCGACGAGCAATGAGCTCGAGCAACATGCGTATGCGGCTGCGATGTTGGCCAAGTAGCCAACGAATCTCACCGGAGAGAAGGCTGTCGTCGCTTGATCGCGTTGCATTGCTGTCACCGATTCAACTCTGAAAACTAGGCTCTCCTCACATGAAGATGGATCAAGTGCAAAATGAGCAGAATGGGATGCATTAAAGAGAAAAAATTAGAAGTTATGAAAAGGAGGGGGGCTTAATAAAATGATGGAGTTGAATTAGAAGTTAGAAAAATGGTGGAATAATGGAGTTGAATGGGTGGTTATTGTAGAGAATGGAAATTAAATAAAAATAAATAATAAGATAAAGCAGGTTACTAAAATACAATACAAATTTAGAGAGGAAAAATAGTGGAGAATTTACAAAAGAAGACAAACAACATGTACATATTTTTTTACTTTTCTATTTTTTTTGTATTTTTAATTTGAGATATTTATAACAAAAAATACAATAAAATATCAGAAATAAAATACAACACAACAATGATTTTTTAGATTTTTTAGTAATTTAAAAAAAGTACAAAAATGAAGAAAGAATGAATATTTACATTGTATACAATATACACCTAGGTCCCGAAACCTGTATTTTATAAACGAGATCCGATTTTGTGAAATCACTTCCGTTGGATAGATAATTTTCTATCTTAAATATAAAAGTGAGTTTGATAAATTTGGAATTCATACAGAGTGAAATTTGGCGGGAAGTTGGCCATTGGACGCGCCACATTCGTGAAGCCCTCTACATGTGGCTATTGCGCATATGCGGGATGCGCGACCGCATATGCGGGTGCGCTCGCTTCGTGCTTTGACGTGCTGTCGGATCGGATCTAATGATCCGATTACCCGTAACCCCCTGATGAATCCCCATTCATCACTCTTTATTCTGTTATTTTAGCTAGATAATTTGGCAAAACACCAGTATATGATTGTAAATACAATAAGTTGTCAATAAACATGCATTTTTTAATACTTAATAATTAGCATGCATTTGTGCAAAAATAAAAGAATAAAGAAATAAATAAAAAGAAAGAAATATTTAGAATAAATATTGAGTGACCTGAACCCAAGAGAGGACCCAATATGGTCCGATAGCCAAATAACATAAGTAGAGAGAGATAGGGCCACTCATCCCTGTACATATCCCTTTTATATATATGTATATAAATAATTTATTTTCCCAAAAATAAAAGTAAAAATTTGTTTCTATTATCTTGTATATATTTCAAAAAATAAAATAAAAATCAGAAAAATAAAATTAAAATTCTCTCTCTCTCTCTCCATATTGTACTTACCTCGTATATATGTATTTATCACTATTTATTTCACCCTTCTAAATAATCAATAAAAATAAAATAAAAATTATTTTATAATCCAAATTGTATGTTTTAAATAAATAAAATATTAAATTGGGGTATTTATACAAAATAAACAAAATAAAAATCAAAACAATAATAAATAAGTATTTTACATATGCATATAATATAATATAATGTATATACCTTAATTTATTTTGCAAAAAAAATAAAAAAAAATCACTAAAAAATAGTTTGAAAATAAATAAACATTTTTCATGTTGAAAATATTTTTAAATAAAATCATTTTTGATTTTTAATTTAATTTACAAATAAATTTGACTCTGTATTTTTATGATTGGTCCATGGGGGATCGTTGACCTCCGGTCAACTCCCCCGCCCAGGTCCCCTCTTCGCGGATCCTCCTGCTCATCGGCCCGATTTCTCCAATATCTCTGGAGCGGATCCAACCACCGTTTGATCCGATTCCACTGCCCACCTCTTCCCCTTGGATCAGCCACCCTTGCGGATCCCTAGGGCGAGGGGGATCTTTCTTGGTTCGGCATGCCCGCGCCCGTTCAACCTCGTCACCTGGAACTGCGTATAAATCCTTCCATTCATTTCCCAGCTCCGTAGCTCGTGCCACAAGCCCTCATTCTACCCTAGAGAGTTTCCCCTTGGTGAAAACGACCGGAAGCATCCTTTGGTGGCCGGATTGTGGTGCTGTAGCCGTAGCTTGACGCACGTGGCCGGAGCGCCGCCACGTTCGAGCCTCCCCGCCCGCCGCAACATGGTCGAGGCAAAGACCAACATCGCCGCATCCTCCTGAAGCTCAGGATCGATTTCAGATCATCAGGTAGAACTCCTCGTTCACCCTAGCTCCATTTATCGTCAACTTCATCGGACCTTAGCCGGCTCCGACCCAGTGGTCGGAGCTCCATCGACCACCCCATCCGCTTCGATAGACTCCCCTACTTGCCGTCATCATCCTTCCCGTAGTCTGATCACTCCGATCGAGGCTATCCGAGCCAAGAATGGGATAGGTTCCCTCCGTCACCTTCACCTGAACCTTCCTCCGCCTCCCACCGTCTCTTCCCTTCGTGTTTTTATCAAATAAACCTCATCGGAGCATTCCTCCGAGCATCAACTTCCATTTGCAGGTTAGAACTTGCACGATTACCCACTAGCTCGCCTCTCATCCACCTCGCTGGAGCTATCTCAGGTAGTATCCCCCTCCCCGAAGATTTGACGGGCGTATGCTCCAACTGCCACCGCCACCCGACGTGGAGGAGCATCGCAAGTCGAGCCCCTCCTCCTGATCGTCCATCAGCCGCCCGAAGCACCCCCAGTCCTCCTACGAACTTTTACAGAGAGGAGTTCCCCACCTTCTCCACCTTCGGATATCACCTCCGTCCCGGTTGCCATCTGGATCGTCCAGCACCTGCTTGTGTCAGTCCGTTAGATATGATATCTAACGACCACGTACACCCCACGTTCGTGATCTTGTCAGAGCCGTTGGATGCGCCAGCCGTCAGCATCATCACCGTACGTTGCCAGCCATTCACCGTCCGCCACTTGTTACCCACGTGACCTGCACGCTTAGGCTGGGTAATTTGCGCCTCTTCCCTGAAGTTTCTTCGTGTTCTTATTTAGTTTGTAAAATAAATATAGCAATGTGGACTTTTTGCACTATAACCCATGTAGTTTTTTATATTTGCTATTTAGTCCTGTTTGTATGGGTACACGTGCATCTTCACGTATCTTTGTGTGACATTTGCATCTCTTCTCCTATAGTTTGTGGATGTTATGTTTTGATAAAATATTATCCACATTTGCATCCATTCCCTCTGTGAGTGTTGATATCGGACATGTGCTGAATTTCATGTGTAAATTGCAGTAGGTCCCTTGGATTTTTCATGCGTGTTATGTTTTCAGGCCCCCGGAACTTATTTTTCTTGCGATTTAGTCCCTATATGTTGAATGGTTTTGATTGGTTGAAATAAATATCAAATCACATCCAAACTTCATGAAATTTGGATATATGGCTCCTGCCATGTTATAAAAATTTCTTTGAATTTTTGGGCTTGTTTTGTTTTCATTTTATATTTTTAAAAATTCAAAAACCCAAAATTTTGCTTCTTTCCAGTTTTGAATATCAACTAAAAATATAAAAAAACCTTTAAAAAATACTAAAAAATTACTATGTGTTTGTTTTTACGTGCTTTTACTTCTTTCATGTTTCATTGTTTTTGGACTTATAAAAACCCTAAAAATTGAAAAACACTAAAAAAACTTAGAAAAATCGTTAGAAATTCTTAAAAAAATAAAAAATACAATTTTAGTTTCTGTAGTTAGTCTTTTATTTCTAGTTTCTCATAAAATTGTTGCTTGAATTTATAGGCTATTTATATATTTTTAAATTGCCCTTTTGATTCTGGCTGCACAATAGCTTTCATTTTTGACCTTGTTCCATTTTTATAAAATCAATTAAAAATCAGAAAAATCCGAGAAAAAATATCAAAAACATCTGAATATTTCTAAAACCCAAAAATATTTTTATTTGAATTTTCTGAATGTTTTTGAGGTAGTTAATAATTATTTGATTGAGGTTTTCTTAGCATTTTCAACCTTTTTCCTAATTTTAAAAATCCAAAAAAATTTAAAAACTTAAGAATCCACCAAAAATCCTTATTTCTGAACCCTGACTACTTCGTAGGTTTTTCCATCTCGTGCTCCTTGTGTTCGACCCCTGGTAACTATACCAGGTAAAAATAAAATAGCGAGACCGTTGTTTTTGACCTGATTGTTTGATTTCATATTTGGTGGTCTTGATTGTTTCTTGATTGAGCCCGATCTGAGAGGTTGAGATCGCAACAACCATTGATACATTCTTACCTTAGTCGCTCGGTCTTGCGCTCGTCAGAATGGCGTCGTTGTCGAGGAGCACGACTTAGTAGTCGGTTTTCTTTTTCGACTTTTTGTCTTCACTTGCATTTTCTATCATTTATTTCCCGTTATATTTTTATCATATTTTTATAATAATCCGTGGATTGGCACATTTCTGTTTAATCTTCTTGCGAGGCCCCGACGATCGAGGGTGGCTTTCTTTGGGAAGCTGATGCATCCGCGGGATTCGGAGGCGGCTCTTTTCTGCATAGAGCCACAGGAGAGCGCGAGAAAGGAGAGCAGGAGTGTGCGGAATTTAGTTTAGGTTTTAGCTTAGATTTTTATTTCCTACATTTTATTATTGTAATAATACGGGGACACTCAGAGACTTTCAGACTTGGTTGATTGATCAGGTTTGTTTCGCCGAGCACCGGTGTGCTTGGGGGACCTCACCGTAATTTCCGTCGGTTTTCAGTTTTCACCGTATTTTATACTGCTTATCTGATTTTCAAGGATTTAGCCTTAGCCTTAGGATTTTCTCTGATTGTGACGTAATTAATTAAGGCCCAACCCTAATTATCTGCATGTGCCTATAGTTCGATAATTGGACCTAATTAATTAAATCACAAAGAAAAAGTCAGATTAATTAGCCTTGAGTCCACGTGTCGTGAGGAGTCACATACAACGCGTGCATGATCCAATGTAGCGGACACCGAGTGGCTCCCAAGATCAGACTCCAGACTTAGCTTGATTACCCGACTACTGTGCTTCTCGTGTAGAATTGCTTCGTTTAAGGCCGTTTTCTTCGTACATCATATAGGTGGTTTAATTTA
Organism: Ottelia alismoides; assembly: GCA_037367405.1. Lineage (NCBI taxonomy): Eukaryota > Viridiplantae > Streptophyta > Magnoliopsida > Alismatales > Hydrocharitaceae > Ottelia > Ottelia alismoides. Next base: position 697,757 of record JAZKJV010002553.1, on the reverse strand, counting down.
TGTCTTTACTTTTATGCACGGATCACCCTGCATGTAGAGAGCTGGAGTCAGGTACGCATTTCTTACTCTGCATGCATCATTGTGTTTGATCGCGCATTGACTTTTTCGCCTTCTCCCCTAATTTTCAAACTTAAAATAACCAGGAGAATCGAAAAATTTGTTTGGCGTTGTTTTCTTGAAAAATATCTAAAAAACAAAAACTATAAAATTAGGACTGCTAAACACACTTGACCCTAAATGACATTTCACCTAAAAATCTGTCTTGGGAGAGTAATCCCCTCATTGTCTGGTTTGGATGAGCGAGAGAGTGACCCGCACACTAGGCTAGAGCCACATCCATGTTCCGAGCAGACTACCAGCCTTTTATACGGGATAGTCTGTTGGGAGTATTGGATTCCTATCATCTCTCTTAATCACTCTGAAAGACTAATTGATCACCTAATAAAATTGACAAGATAATTGACCAAACCTTTACGGTCTTTAGCTCAGCGTTGAGTAGGTGAATCAGGGGTTTGCTTTCTCATCTTATGTGTTTCCAGATCTCATCCGCATTCACTCGTCAGATTGAGATGATGGGTAGGAGGTCACTTAGGCAGCCCTTAACTGCACCGCTTTACAACACTCCATCCTGCTCATCTAGGTTGGTTTATGAGAGCCGAGACCTGCTCTCCGAACCCGAGTTCGATTCCACCTTGTTCCCCCTTGACCACCCTTCTACTTCCAGTCCCGACATACCAATGCCCGATCAGAGAGAGCAACAACCAGTTGATTTATCGGCACCTAAGTTTGGGTCTTTTGCCTTTGCAGAGACCATGGCCAGCAGCGAGGAGCGCACCGATGGTCCCAGAATTGAGCAGACTTATGTGTTGGACCAGGGTGCGATCAACAACACCCTATTAGCCTCCCTTGAGACGATGTAGAGACATATTCAAGATCAGGGGCCTTTCATGGTTGACATGCGCCGGGAGATAGAGAGACTAAGAGCAGACAGAGATCGACCGAGAGCCGCAGGAGAGGGAGACATTCTGGATGATAGAGACCCTGAGGAGCCAGTCAAACCAATACATCCAGCGAGACCGATGCAGGAGTTGCACAACCTCGGGTTGACTCTCACACACAGATGAATCATGCTGCCAGCGATGTGGGGGACTTCATGTTCCCTCCTCTAACGGTTTAGCTTCTTCCTTGCTTCCATGGGCTCGCGAATGAGGAGCCACACCTCCATCTCCAGGAGTTCGAGATGATCTGCAGTACTATCCACGATCGACATGTGGATGAGGACACCATCAGGATGATCGCCTTTCTGTTCTCCCTCGTAGATAGAGCAGCCAACTGGTTGAAGCATTTAGGGAGATTTGTTACCACATGGGAGCAACTCTGAACCGAGTACTTGAACAAGTACTATCCACTCGGTCAGACGAATGCAGCTAGGGCCTTGTTCAGCAACTTCTCCATGCTCCCAATGAGCAATTCCACGAGGCATCGGAAAGGTTCCAGGAGCTCACAGACCGGTGCCCCCATCAAGACATTTCGAAGCCCAACCTTGTTTAGAGCTTTTCTGCGGGCTTACACCAGAGCTGCAGGGGTTAATGAATGCATCCTGTGGAGGCTCGTATTTCTCCAAGGATGAGGATCAGGTCTGGGCCATCTACGAGGAGATGGCTGAGAACTACACGGTGATGTCAAGACCCGCCTCTACACTCAGGGGAAGCCCCAGCCCCATGCCGTATCATATCAGAGGATGGCACGGCTCCATGCCGGTCCTTCTACTTCGTTAGCGGCAACAGCACAGGCTGAGTCAATAGCTGCTGACATGGGTATCATCAGCGAGAAGCTGGACTGGATCGAGTTTATAGAGAAGAAGCTGTGCCAGGGCATGACGCAGATCGATCAGATGGCACAGACGCTGAGTGACTTGAAGACACAGATCATGTGTCTCCCAAGAGGCACAGATGGCTTCTCATCCCCGTCTCAGGTCACGGGGAGATCCGAGCAGCAATGGCAGTTCATGCCAGTACTCCAGCCAGCCTAGACAGGTCCACCATGTCCAGGCGGAGTCGTACCAGCAGCTGCAGTAGTTTTACCAGCCGCCACCATCCCATGACACTCAGATGGTGGTCTAGCAGCCGTATCAGCCCCTGGCAGTCCTTCCCCCACCCTCGTATGAGCAGGAGCCGTTGTTAGATGTCAACGGTATCTGGTATGACCGACCTCAGCCCGGGATCCGACGAGACCATCCCAGATTCCGTTAGTCGGCCGGAGGTACCAGCTCCCAGCAGAAGCCTCCAGTTCAGGGTGGCCAGTACGACCAACAATGAGAGCAGCAGCAACCCCAGTTCCCATCACAGTAGCAATAGGCACATCATACATACCAACAGCATGGTCCTCGTTCCTATCAACAAGGACAGTCTTGGAGGCAGCAACAACCTCTACAGCAGTATGACTCATAGTACCCCTCTCACCCTCCTCCACAGCAGCAGCCTCAGTTTCAGTGAGGCCACCCGTCAGGATCTCATGGGCCCACCTATGAGAACCCCGCTTTGGATGACTTAGCATGCCTCATGTCCGAGCAGCAGGCCACCTTCCGACGGAGATGGACGAGTTTCGATAGGAGATGAGGGAGATTGTGAGAGGGAAGGCCGCCATTCCTGCCCAGATTGAGCCGAACCCGAAAAACCTGAAGAGGAAGTCTGAGCAGGTAGAGTTCACAGAGATTACCACTCCTAGTGATTCACTTGGTGATATTATTGCATACATGTTGATGCTGATTTGTTACACTTAGGAGCAGTAGGATGCCAGCAGGCGGTGCCTCATCTGAGCGAGGACCCATGTAGCTTCAGGAGCATCAGATGAGGAGGAGAGCGGTGCTGATGCCGCTTATGATCATGATGATGATAGTGGCACTGACGCCACCAGGGACGTTGATCCAGTCGACGATACTGAGGCCGTCGCTTCACCAGATGGAGGAGGTGGTACTGATGCCACCATTGTTGCTGAGCCAGAGCGCGGTACTGATGCCGCTATTCCAGATGCCGAGGGTGGTGCCGAGGCCACCATTTCCAGTTCTTCTCTTGTTGATTTTCATTCAGTTCATGTATCTCAGGACAATTTTGTGAATAAAGAAAAGGGTTTATTATTTGTGAATCCATCTGTATTGATTGATGATTTATGTATGGATTCTACTTTGCCTGAGCAGCGTAGACCCGATCCTAGTCCTTCATTTGAGAAGGACCCAGCCATCCCCTTTCCCCAAGTACTCCGCTTGGCTAAGGGGGCCAAAAAAGATCCAAAAAAGTCACACCAGCTAGAGTTTAGCCAGCAGATGATGGACTGATTTCACATTCAGCTGACTCTACAGGAGGCCTTAGAGCACATCCCCCTCTTCCAGAGATCCCTCAGAGACAGGACCACCATTCGTAGGAAGAAGAGGAACCACGAGTCTAAGATCCATGTGCTCACTCGCACCACTTGCTTCGCCATTCAGAACCGTTTGCCAGCCAAGAGGCCAGATGCAGGAGCCCCGTATATCAGATGCCACATTCATGAGCAGAGGTTTGATCAGGCTCTATTAGACAACGATTCTTCAATTAACCTACTTCCGATAGCCTTACTCGACTGCTTTGAGTTTGGCCCTCTTAGACAGAGCAGGACGATCCTTCAGTTTGCTGATCGATTTGTCAAGAGGCCGAAGGGGTTACTGAAGGACGTTGTCGTCACGATTCAGGGCCTAAAATTCCCCGTGGACTTCGTTGTGTTGGACATGGAGATCCCTGAGTCCGTGACCGATACCCCCATCAGTTTTAGGATGCTCGTTCTTGGCCACAACAAAGTCCGTGTCCGACCATGATAGCGGGAAGGTATACTTTCACATCTAGGGTGAGAGTATACAAATAGAGACGATCGAGGAGACTAGAGCCAGAGATTCAGCTTGCTTAGAGCCGCCTTCAGATTCAGAGCAGATGACAAAGGCAGACCGAGACATCCACCAGGACTGTGATTTTGTGATCATAGACGATGAGGCAGTTTGGTCTGATCCAGTTTTAGGAGCCATCCTCTCACCTTCACAGTCCGCTGATGCACATATGCCAGTAGAGGAGAGCTTGGAGAGCGCATTCTTGGTCCATGATACATTTCAGGCAGCAGAGCGGTTCCCTATCGCGAGGCAGTTGATTGGTTTGATTCAGATTCAGATCCCTCGGAGTCAGACATAGATTGGGCAGAGTTTGATGATATGATTCCTTGTTTGATTTCCCCAGAGCCTACAACTAGGGTGGAGACTGAATCCATTCAAAGCAGAGACACATCATCAGAGCAGTCTTTACCAGATTCAGATTTTCATCGAGAGTCCTCATTTTCCCATGCAGATTTGGTTTCATTCACTCAGACATTTCAGAGGCCAGATCCGCCAGCTCCCAGTTGCCCAGAGCGGAAGACCTTGCCGCAATCGCTGAAGTATTGGTTCCTTGCGGGTGAGCATGAGATGCACCCAGTCATTATTTGACTGGAGAACAAGAGTCTAGTATGATGGAGATTCTTGAAAAAAACCTCAAGGCAATAGGATGGAGCGTAGAGGATCTCCAGGGGATAAGTCCGGCCCTGTGCTCCCACCATACTTGTATCGAGGAGGACGTGAAGCCGTCGTGTGAGTTCCAGCGGCGGCTGAACTCGAATATTCGAGAGGTTGTCATGAAGGAAATTTCGAAATGGTGGAGCGCCGATTTTATCTACCCCATCTCCGACTCCAAGTGGGTTAGTCCATTACATGTGGTGCCCAAGAAGACGGGCATCACTACAGTTGCGAGTGAGTCTGGAGAGGAGATCGCTACCAGGGTACCTACTTCTTGGAGGGTCTGTGTGGACTATAGACGATTGAATCAGGCAACCAAGAAGATCATTTCTCGCTACCTTTTATTGATCATATTATAGAGAGGCTAGCAGGGAAGAGTCATTACTACTTTTTAGACGGGTACTTCGGATACAATCAAGTGTCCATTGCACCAGAGGAACATGAAAAGACCACACTCACCTGTCCCTTCGGGACATATGCTTTCAGACGCATGCCCTTTGGTCTATGCAACGCTCCGGCGACATTCCAAAGGTGTATGCTGTCCATCTTTTCGGACATGGTGGGTGAGTGCTTGGAGGTCTTCATGGACGACTTTTAGGTCTACGACGATCGGTTTGATGCTTGTCTTGAGTGCCTAGACCGCGTCCTACAGCGATGTATTGAGGTCAACCTTGTTTTATCTTGAGATAAGAGTCATTCATGGTGATTCAAGGGACGGTGCTTGGCCATATCATCTCCAATAGGGGCATGGAGGTTGATCCGGCCAAGATGGATATCATTAGAAAACTCAATCCACCATCCAACTTGCGACAGTTACGGTCTTTTCTGGGGCACTCGATTTCTACCGACGATTCATTCATGATTTCAGCAGGATTGCCCGACCATTGACTGATTTGCTAACCAAGGACACCGAGTTCATAGTTGATGATAAGTGTCTTGCATTATTTGAGACTCTCAAGAGTTTAGTTGTTGAGGCTCCTTTCCTCCAGCCGCCTGATTGGTCTCTCCCATTCGAGATCATGACGGATGCCTCCGATTTTGCCGTGGGGGCTGTGCTGGGGCAGAGGAGGGATGGATTGCCTTTTGCCATTCACTACGCTAGCCGTACATTGGATGCCGCACAACAGAACTATATAATCACATAGAAGGAGATGCCAGCCATAGTCTTTGCCCTAGATAAGTTCATATCATACATCATTGGATCTAGAGTGACTATTTACACTGATCATATCGCCATCAGGTACCTCATGGCAAAGAAGGATGCCAAAGCGAGATTGACTAGATGGATCCTTCTACTCCAGGAGTTTGATATTGAGATTAAGGGTAAGCCTGGAGTCAAGAATGTGGTGGCGGATCATCTCTCCCGATTAGAGCATCTTGAGGATTCTGAGCAGATTGATCCTATTTGTGAGACCTTCCCAGATGAGGCGATCCTTGCTATCGCCTCAATCCCGTGGTACGCTGACATTGTGAACTATCTTGTCGCCAAGAAAGTTCCACAAGGTTGGCCTAGGCAGAGACTTGAGACCTTCCTAGCAAAGGCCAAGTCTTACCATCGGGAGGATCCCATCCTTTAACATGAAGGAAGGGATAATGTCTGACGATGGTGCATTCCTCAGGAGGAGCATCATAGCATCCTCACCTACTTCCATAATCTGAAGGCAGGAGGACATCACTATGAGAGGAGAAAGACACAGAAAGTGCTCCAATCCAGCCTATAGTGGCCTACTCTCTTCAAGGATTCTGATGAATTCGTGAAGAGATGTACTGACTGTCAGAGGATGGGCACTTGTGGACAACGTGATATGATGCCGATGCAACCCATTCACTTCTGTGAGGTTTTTGACGCATGGGGCATTGATTTCATGGGTCCATTCCCTAAGAGTCAGGGATTCGAGTACATTCTGTTGGCCGTTGATTATGTGAGTCGTTGGGTTGAGGCCATCCCCGCCCGAACCGTAGATGCAAGTACTGTATGTAGATTTTTGAGGAAGAATATCATTTCACGGTTCGGGGTACCTCGAGTGTTGATTTTTAACCTTGTGTCCGACCTTGGTAGCTATACTAGGTAAAATAAAATAGCGAGACCACCGTTTTTGACCTGATTATTTGATTTCATATTTGGTGGTCTTGATTGTTTCTTGATTGAGCCCGATCCGAGAGGTTCAGGTTGCAACGACCATTGATACCTTCTCACCTTAGTCGCTCTGTTCTTGCGCTCATCACCCCCCATTACCCGATTACCCGTAACCCCATACCCGATTGACCACGTTACCCGATTACCCTAACTCCCTCTCCCTTGATACCCCGATACATTGATACCCTAATCCATCGATCCCCTGTGCGAGCCCACGCCTCCACGATCCTCCTCCCAACTGCACCTTCATCGTCACCTCCTCCAAGCTCCTCCGCCTCCACTCATCTCTGCCTCCTCCTCTCAACTCCTCTACGTCTCTACCTACTCCTCTTCCTCCCATGTCTGCTTCCTCCTCCGAGCTTCACTGCCGCACCGCCTCCTCCTAGTTGCAGCACCACGCCTCCTCCTCCTCCCAGTTCCATCGCGACACCTCCTCCTCCTAGCTGCGGCACCGCCTCCTCCTAGCTACAGTGCCACCTCCTTCCAACAACGCCTCCTCCGCCCTCCGGTCGTGTGTGATTCCTTCGACTACCGGCTGTGCGAAGGTAACTTATTGAATATTTTTTACCATATTTGATGATAGAATGTTAGATTTTCGCGTAGTTTATTTTTAGTTTGAGAAATACAAGTATTCATTGATGTAATGTTAATTATAGAATGCTAGATGATATGATTTTACATGTATTTATTGATTGAATGTTCATTGATTGAATGTTTAGATGATATGATATGATTATAGATTTTGTGAAATACAAGTATTCATTGATGGAATGTTATTTACAGAATGTTAGATGATATGATTTTACATGCATTCATTGATTGAATGTTCATTGATTGAATGTTCAGATGATATGATATGATTATAGAATTTGTGAAATACAAGTATTCATTGATGGAATGTTAGTTATAGAATGTTAGATGATATGATTTTACATGTATTGATTGATTGAATGTTCATTGATTGAATGTTTAGATGATATGATATGATTATAGAATTTGTGAAATACAAGTATTCATTGATGGAATGTTAATTATAGAATGTTAGATGATGTGATTTTATGTGTATTCATTGATTGAATGTTTAGATGATATGATATGATTATAGAATTTGTGAAATACAAGTATTCATTGATGGAATGCTAATTATAGAATGTTAGATGATATGATTTTACATGTATTCATTGATTGAATGTTCATTGATTGAATGTTTACATGATATGACATGATTATAGAATTTGAGAAATACAAGTATTTATTGATGGAATGCTAGATTTTTAATTCTAGATTTTACATGTATTCATTGATGGAATGTTCTCACCAAGATTTTGGATTGTTGATGCATATTTGAGCACACATACAAAATATGAAAATATAATTATTTAAACAAATGACTCTTATTTTTATATGCTTATTAAACTTTTTTGTTGATGTTTTGTAATTATGATTGAATGTTAGGAAACTATGGCCTCCAGACTACCATCTGATAGCGCTTCTTCTCCTATGCCTGGAGCTGAAAGCGGAAGTGAGCCTCCCATTCAAAGGAACGATACATTGGATATTTTTGTTCCTCCTGGATCCAATGATCCTGGATGGAAGTATGCTTTTCTAGCAAATCCGACTACTCCTAGCATGGTCACTTGCCGATTATGTCGGAAGGTTGTGACAGGAGGGATCAATCGCATGAAGCAACATTTGGCTCATATTAAAGGTAATACAACATCTTGTCCCAAGGTTACTCCTGAGGTGAAGAAAGAAATCATGAAAAACATGGAGGAAATTAAAGTGGAAAGGAATGAGAAGACCATGAGGATGAAAGACATTCAAGGGCAAGTCTCCATCAAGATGAATCAACCCTTGGTTGATGAAGAGAGGGATGGGAAAAGGCCCCGAACTTCAGCAGAAGATGTGCCTGTGGAGAATCTCCACCAATCCACCATCAAAGATACTTTTGCCAAGGAGGAACGTGCAAGTGTGAATTCATTCATGGCAAAGTATTTCTATTACAATGACATTCCTTTAAATGTTGTCAAAAGTGACTCATTTCTCCGAATGTGTGAAGCAACTGGGCAGTACGGAAGGCCATATAAGCCTCCAACATATTATGAGCTTTCAGAAACTCTTTTGAAGGAATAGGTTAAGGAAACAATAGATTTATTACAAGCACATCGTGATACATGGAAGACTTCTGGATGTTCCATTATGACGGATGCATGGACTGATAGGAGAGGAAAGAGCATAATGAATATTTAAGTCAACTGCCAGCTGGGAACTAGTTTTCTGAATTCAATTGACTCGTATGCAGATTCTCATACCACGGAGTACATTGCTTCCTTAGTGGATAAGTCCATTGAGGAAGTTGGATCCGAGAATGTAGTTCAAGTAGTGACAGATAATGCATCTGCTAACATGGCTGCTGGTAGAATTTTGAGAACCAAGTACGCACAGATATTCTGGAGTTCTTGTGTAGCACATTGCATCGACCTTATGCTAGAAGAGATTGGCAAAGAATCAAAGGTGAAAACTGCCATCACAAAGGCAAGGACATTGTCTGTATTCATATACAACCATGCCAAAACATTGAGCTTGATGAGATAACTTACGCAAAAGGGTGAGATAGTGATGCCGGGAACAACAAGATTTGCTACCACATGTCTCATGTTGCAATCTGTGATGGAGAAGAAAGATAAGTTGAGAATTATGTTTTCTTCTGATGAATGGAGAGCTTGTAAAATGGTACAAAACCAAGAAGGGGGAAATGACTTCAACAATAGTTTTGAGTCCTTTATTTTGGACTCAAGTATCTTTGACATTGAAGGTCTTTTCTCCGTTGGTACATGTTCTATGGATTGTTGATGGAGATAGGAGGCCAACCATGGGATTTGTATATGGTGAGTTGCAAGATGCTAGAAAAGGGATCATGGGCATTTTAAAAGTTGTCGAAGCATCTTACAAACATTTTGTTGATGCCATTGACTCAAAGTCAAAATTAATATTGGATAGCCCCCTCTACCTTGCTACGTATTTTTTGAATCCCTATTTCTTTTATAGGGATAATGCTCAAATCCAGAGGGAAGGTCTCTCTTTGAAGGGATTCTTGGATTGTATGGATATTTTCTATCCTGATTTAGAGATCCAAAATATCATCACCAGGAAGGAGTTGCCTTTGTATGAAGGGGCAGAAGGATCATTTAGCAAACCTTTGGCTATCAGACAATGGTCAATCATTGATGATGATTTCAATCCAGGTATAATTTCTCATTAGAATTAATCGAATTATATGTTTAATGATTATTAACTATTTTTTCGAAAATATCTCGTTGGTGGGAATTGCATGGCATGGAAACGCCATATTTAAAGGAAATGGCAATGAAAGTTTTGAAGCCGACAGCTTCTTCCTCAGGTTGTGAAAGGAATTGGAGCACTTTTGAGGCGGTAAAGTTAAAAAATTGGTGCCACATATTATATGTTGTGTCTCATTAATGATGTGGTAGATGATATATTTATGGTTATTTTGTAGATCGACATGAAGAAAATGAATAGACTTGAAATCAAGCGATTAAATGACTTGGTGTATGCCAGATTCAATGCCAAACTGAGAGATTGTCATCTTAAAAATGAAACGATCCATTTGCCACAAATGATAGAACTCATTTGAGAGATTAGATTGGTGAAGAAGATGAAGGAGATGATGAAGTTTTCCAAGGACAGGGGCTGACGTGGAACTTAGTGGCTGACACAACTGGTGTAGAAGATCTCGTGCAACATAGAAGAATCCAAAGGCATGCTACTGGTTCAACCTCATTGCTGACTTTGAATGAGGAAGAACTCCTATTCGAGGAAGAAAGTGAAGATGAAGATGAAGATGAAGATGATATCGCAGTGGAATTTGATGATGACTAGATTAGAATTGCTTTGTACTTTGTACCTCATTATCATTTAAACATTTCATTTTTCTTATGCTATCTTAATCAGTGCTTTTGCTAATGTTATTTGTTTTGAATTTTAGTTTTCTTTCATATTCTTACATATTTTGGTGATTGTTGTTATTATTATGTTTGCTAACTGTTCTATCGAAGTATCGATATTTGATTGATGGATAAATGAAAGTCATCTTTTTTATATCTTATGTTGGACCACAATTATACATAAGTTCAGTTCAGTTGTAGTCAAATTTGTACATATTTAATGATTTTTAAATAAAAAATTAGGAAACTGCGTAGAACCACATATACCCCGCATACTGCTTAATCGCTATTCAGTGACCTATCCGGACTCATACGCATACTGCTTTCCTGAAATTTGATTTTTATATGTCTTTTTATGAACAAGTCAGAGAAATAATTAGCTAAAAAGGAATTGAAATGAAATTATTAAAAATATATGAAATTCTGGGCTATTTATAGGTGAAAAACTCCTTTATTTTACGGCCTTTTCTTGTTAATTTATTTTGTATAATCTACTATACGATAATTAGTGTGTTTTATTTACAAGAGTTATTTTGTTAATTTATTGATTTTATGGACATTTATTTGAGATTTCACTCAGGGATTTTGATAAGATCAATATATTGAGATGATGACTTGTGGATTCATCACCCCCCTATACTTAAACTTTGCTAGTCCTCGAGCAAATAAAGAATGAAAAAGTTGGATTAACCCCTGACTGTGCATGTGAATACAAGATTTGATCCATTCAAGAACTCGGTTTTAGAGATCCTAAAATTCTAAGTTGAACCAATCTCTAGTAAAAAAGTATCCAATTTCCTAATCATCAGGCTCTATCTGTATACATATATAGTAGGGATATGACATTACGTGTGGACTGCAATTACAAGAGTAGAGTCGCAACATCACCCAAGGATCTAGTCCAAGAGACTCTCCTAAGAACCCGACCCTCAACACTAGTGAATAAACATTTCTTGCATCAAATCCACCGTCTCTTTAGTTGTCAGTCTAAAAAGTGTAGATGGAAGGCCAGTCAATGGAGGGCATAGTACTTCATTTCTCCTCTCCCTCTCATTGGAACAAGGATCCTCTCGAGTGCCTTATTAACTCAACACATGTATTTTTTTAGTTGTTGATCAACGTGTCCGTCAAGAGAAGTTGGAGTCCTCTGCACTTGGTTTCCTGAGAGTACATCGGGGTGTATTTTTTTAGTATCTATTATACCTTCTACACCAAGACTTGTAGCATTTACGATACAGAGCCCTTTTTTGGTGCTAGCCTGACTCCTGGTCCTAATAGCGATGGCCCAAGTAGACACTTTGAAATGGTTGGGAGAGCTCACCTTTGGTGGAAGCTCTTTGATATTTGACTTTGTATGGTGAGTGCTTTTTTTTTCAACATTGATATTTCTTTTCTTTGCTTTGCGTTTTGGCTAGCTCCACAGCTTTTACCACGAGTTGGCACACACTGGTCAACAATTTTTTTAGATTTCATTGCACCTTGGCACATAGGTAAATATCAAGAGATAATACAAGAACCATGTTCTCATACTTGCTAAAAGTGTTGATACTCAGGTTTCATGAAGCCTTCATTGATTTTATCCCATCCTTGAGCATCATTAAATCAGGTCCAAACTCAAATCCCTTATACCAGATCCTCAAATAAAATTTCAACTTATCTTATCATAACTGCAGTCATGTATGTGAGGTGTTGATCATATTCTTAAGGTAGAGACTAAGCATGCAATATAGCACACAAATATTTTAAACTAGGGAAATGTGAATAAATAAGTCAAAGACCCTAATGAGTAAGGCTGGTTAACTCAAAAATCTCAAGACCTCATAAACAAAGAGTTCTTAAACATCACAAGTCTTGTGGGAATGTGAGTGTGTCAGGGATTAAACCAACTCATTAGTTAGGTTTTTTGTGATTTTGATTTATATATTTTTTTTTTGAAAAAAGAAAAGGAAGAAAGATGTTTTTAAAGGTTTTTGTTTCTCTCTCTTTTTTTTCAAAAGTTTTTTTAGGAAGGTAAATAAGAAAGAATACAAATATTTTTGAAAGAGTTTTTTTAGTTTTTTAGCAAATAAGGGAAGAAAAGAGAAAATTGTTTTTTTAAATGTTTTTTTGTTTTTACCAAGTTTACCCACCTCGTAATTATTATATAATATATACAAAAATACGTGAAAGTACGAGCTATGGGTAAAGTATATATGTAATACACACACGCCGCGATGCATGATCACCGTATTTGCCGAGATGGTGGGAGATTTCCTGGATATATTCATGGATGACTTCTCGGTCCATGGTGATTCCTTTGATACATGTTTAGCACACTTAGACCGAGTCCTCAAGAGGTGTAGAGAGGTAAATCTGGCACTCTCATGGGAGAAGAGTCACTTTATGGTGACAAAGGGTATCGTGTTGGGGCATGTCATCTCCAAAAGGGGAATGGAGGTTGACCCTACCAAGGTAGAGGTCATCAAGAAACTCGATCCACCTACCAACGTGAAGTCAGTGCTGTCATTCCTAGGGCATGTTGGATTCTATAGGAGATTTATTTAGGATTTTTCAAAGATCGTTTGCCCACTGACTGAGCTTTTAGGGAAAGACACAAAGCTCGTTGTAGGTCACAGGTGTCTGGAAGCCTTTGAGCTCTTGAAGAGGAAGATTAGTGCCTCGCCTATCCTACAAGCTCCTGATTGGTCTCTCCCCTTTAAGATCATGATTGACGCTTCAGATTTCACTATAGGAGCTGTGTTAGGACAACGATGAGAGGGGATCCCGTTTGCGATCCACTATGCGAGCAAAGTATTAGACCCTACACAGAAAAATTATACCTTGACCAAAAAAAAGAAATGATCGATGTAGTATGGGCCCTCGAGAAGTTCAGGTCGTATATTTTGTGCTCTAAGGTGACAATCTACACCGATCACACAACTATTTGGTACTTAACGGAAAATAAGGATGCGAAGGTGCGTCTTCTTAGGTGGATTTTACTCCTCCAGGAATTTGATTTGGAGATAAAAGATAAAACTGGAGTGAAGAATGTTGTGGTTGATCACCTTTTTGGGATTGAACTTAAGGATTCTCCTAATTATGAGCGGACTAGAGAGACCTTCCCAGACGAGTCAATTTGTGTTATTGACTAACTTACGTGGTATGCCAACATGGTGAACTATATTTTCTCCAAGCAGGTTTTCCGTGGTTGGACTAGGAGCAACATTGACCGACTGAAGTCAGATTTGAGGAGATACCACTGGGACGATCCTTTCTTTTTCTTCGAAGAACTTGGTTGTGTGTTGGAGAAGGTATATTCCTCAGAAGGAATACCAGAGTGTGCTCACATATTGCCATTCACTTGAGGCTGGAGGATGCCATTCAGGAAAGAGAACCACTCAAAAAGTACTTTAATGTGAATTGTATTGGATGACCATGTTTCGAGATGCTATTGATTTTGTACGGTCATGTCCAATTTGTCAAAGGATGGGAGGGACACTTGGACAGAGAGATGAGATAACCATGCGATCGATGATTATTTGTGATGTTTTTGATGCATGGGGCATAGATTTTATGGGTCCCTTTCCCAACAGCTAAGGACGTGAGTAGGTGAGTGGATGATATCCCAACCCGAACCGCAGACAACTAGACTTCCTGTAAGTTTGTAAGAGACGATACTATTGCCAGGTTCGAGGTACCAAAAGTTTTGATATCTGATGGGGTAACCACTTTGTGAACTGAGATATGAGATCTTTAGCTAATGACTATGGATTTGAGCATAGATTTACTGGTCCTTACCACCCACAAGCCAATGGCATGGCAGAGGTTTCGAATAGAGAGGTGAAGAGTATTTTACAGAAGTTGGTTCGTCTCGATAGAAAAAACTTGTCCCAGCTCTTGGAACAAGTTCTGTAGGCCTATTGGACATCCTACAAGACACCATTGGGTACTTCACCATTTAGAATGATCTATAGCAAGCCATATCATTTGCCCGCAGAACTGATTCATAAATCTGAATGGGAAATTAAGAATATTAATTGGAGTTGTCATCTAGGGAAGCTTTGTCGAGACTTGAACTTGAAGGAGCTCGTGGAAATCCGAAACAGAGCACATGACAACAATTTGATTTATAAGGACAAAGTAAAGAGATGGCATGATCAACACATTAGGTGCAAAGATTTTGTCCCTGGACAAAAGGTATGGTTGTTCAATGTCAAGTTGAAGATGTTCCATGAGAAGCTCAAATCTAAATGGACGGGTCCCTTTGTTGTTAAGAAAGTGCACGGGAATGGAAGTGTATAGATAGTTGATCTCACAGATGGTGCACAATCTCATATGGTGAATGGATAACTGTTGAAGCATTTTATAGATTCAAAAGAGCTGTTAGTCCAAGTCGAGGTGATCAAGGTCATGCAGAGTGAGCACATAACATATACATCATATTACTCTTCATGAAGATGCAACATCAAGACTCAGCAGCTTAGAACATTCATTCCTCTTGTACATTCTCCCTTCTATGTATGTTCTCTAGATCACATCGGTTCTTACACTTACTCCTATCCTATACTTAGGCTGACCATAGCCTAAGTATAGGGGGAACCGATACCCTCCATATATATATATACTCATCCATTTCTCCTCTTGACCCCGTCCGCCCCATTTTCGCTCTTCTTCTACACTTAGGCTACCAGAGCCTAAGTATAGGGGGCGGATCGACTTCTATACTTTTTGTTATTTTAGCTATCCTACGCTTAGCATGAGCTATGTCTTTTTCTCGCTTCACATGCTCTGAGGACATAGCACATGCTAAGTAGGGGGCGTGTATATATTACATATATACTTTATGGATAGCTCGTACTTTCACATATTTTTGTATATATTATATAATAATTACGGGGTAGGTAAATTTGGTAAAAACAAAAAAACCCTTTTAAAAAAAAATTTTCTCTTTTCTTCCCTTATTTGCTAAAAAAACTAAAAAAACTTTTTCAAAAAAACGTGTGCTCTTTCGAATTTACCTTCCTAAAAAACTTTTGAAAAAAAAGAGATAAACAAAAACCTTTTTTAAAAACATTATTCTTCCTTTCCATTTTTTAAAAAATATAAAAATCAAAATCACAAAAAACCTAACTAATGAGTTGGTTTAATCCCTTACACATTCTCATTCACACAAGACTTGTGATATTCATGAACACTTGGTTTATAAGGTCTTGAGATTTTTGAGTTAACTAGCCTTAGTCATTAGGGTCTTTGACTTAATTATTCACATTTTCCTAGTTTAAAAGATTTGTGTGCTATATTGCATGCTTAGTCTCTACCTTAAGAATATGATCATCACCTCACATACATGACTGCAGTTATGATGAGATGAATTGAAATTTCACTTGAGGAACTGGGATGAGGGATTTGTGTTTGGACCTGATTTTATGATGCTCGAGGATGGGATAAAATCAATGAAGGCTTCATGAAACCTGAGTGTCCGCACCTTTAGCCAGTATGAGAACATGGTTCTTGTACTATCTCTTGATATTTACCTAGATGCCAGAAATGACACAATCCCATGCCCTCCATCAACTGGCCTTCCATCTACACTTTTAAGACTGATAACTAAAGAGACGGTGGATTGGATGCAAGAAATGATTTATTCCCTAGTGTTGAGGGTTGGGTTCTTAGGAGAGTCTCTTGAACTGGAACCTTGGGTGACGTTGTAACTCAACTCTTATAACTGCAGTCCACACTTAATGTCATATCCCTACTATATATGTATACGAAGAGAGTCTGATGATTTGGGAAATTTGATACCTTTTGAGTAGAGCTTGGTTCAGCTTAGAATTTTAGGATCTCTAATATCGAGAGTTCTCGAACGGACCGAGTCTTGTATTCACATGCACAGTCAGGGGGTTAATCCAACTTATTCATTCTTTATTTGCTCGAGGACTAGCAAAGTTTAAGCATAGGGGGGTGATGAATCCACGATTCATCATCTCAATATATTGATCTTAACAAAATCCCTGAGTGAAATCTCAAATAAATGTCCATAAAATCAATAAATTAACAAAATAACTCTTGTAAATAAAACACACTAATTATCATATAGCAGATTGTATAAAATAAATTAACAAGAAAAAGATGCAAAATAAAGGAGTTTTTCACTTGTAAATAGCCCAGAATTTCATGTATTTATAATTATTTCATTTCAACTCCTTTTTGGCTAATTCTTTATCTGACTTGTTCATAAAAATGTAAATAAAAATAAAAAACTATAAAATAAATTTCACCTCAAATAAATACTCTTAGATCCTAAAGAGAAAAAGCTGTGAAGTCCAATTTCCTGGCCAAATTTCCACTCCGTATGAACTCCAAATTCACAAAGTCACTTTTAATGTTTAAGTTAGAAAGTTCTCTATCCAATGGAAGTGGCTACGCTAAAATCGGAGCTCGTTTGTAAAATATGGATTTTAAGACCTACGTGTACATTGTATATAATGTAAATATTTATTCTTTTTTCATTATTTATTTACTTTTTTAAATTACTAAAAAAATCTAAAAAAATCATTGTTGTGTTGTATTTTATGTCTAGTATTTTATTATATTTTTTGTTGTAAATATTTCTTATTAAAAATACAAAAAAATAAAATTAGAAAACTAAAAAAATGTGTACATGATGTTTGTCTTCTTTTGTAAATTATCCACTATTTTTCCTCTATATATTTTATTGCATTTTACTAGCCTACTTTTTCTTATTTTTTATTTTTTATTTAATTTCCATTCTCTACAATAACCACCCATTCAACTCCATTATTCCACCATTTTTTCTAACTTCTAATTCAACTCCACCATTTTATTAACCTCCCCTCCACCACTTTCGTAACTTCTACTTTTTCTCTTTATATACATCCCATCCTCCTCATTTTTCACTTGATCCATCTTTATGTGAGGGGATCCTAGTTCCCAGAGTTGAATCGGTGACAAAGACACAATCGCGATCGAGCGACGATAGCCTTCTCTCCAATGAGATCCGTTGGCTTCTTGGCCAACATCGCAGGCGCATCCGCGCGCTGCTTGAGCTCATTGCTCGCCAACGATTCGAGCGAAGACCGTGCTTCTCGTGAGCACACCATAGGAGATCGCTTCCACTGTAGGCACTTTTCCTCTCATTTTGTCATCGTTGTTATTTTCTCATTTTTATCACATCACATTACCACCCACATACCTCCATTTGTTTATTCCATATCTTCACCATCATCACACACATTCATTTGTTTTACCCCAACAACCCATCTCCTCATCTTTTTATTTCCATTCCCTGTTTAAAAAAAATTTAAAAAATAAAACAAAATATCACAGTAGAAAAAGATAAAAAATAAAAAATAGAGACGCAGTAGGTGTCCCCACCTCCAGCTTCCACCGCCGTTACCCCCCGGTTGCGCTACTCCTCTGCCCGTGACGTAGTCAGCCCTCTGCGCTTCCTTAGCTAGGGGTGCCCCCCTCGCTCTGCCACCTTCCTTCAACTGCGCAGCCAGCGGTGACTGGCGATACCCACCGCGACCCCCTACAACCTCCGCACTTCCACCCGCGCACCGCTCCAAGATTGTAGCCGCATGCTAGAACCATCCCGCCTTCTCCTCCTTCCTCCTGTGCCAGCCCCGCCTCCACCGCAATGCGCTCATGGCCCTGGCCGCCCCCTGCTCCTGTGCCCTAATCGTCCACCTACATCGAAGAAGAGAAGAAGGTTGTACTTCTTATTTCATTATTTTATTTGTAAAAATTGCATTATTGTTATTTCAAATTTTCATATTTGTAAAATAGTCCTTGTGCATGTTTTGTTCTTGTCAAATTTGATTTCTGTATTGCAAAAATAACTCTATGTTTACATATTAATTTGGACTTCAAGCTTGCATCTTTTTATTCAATGGAAAACAACATGATGTTGTGTAAACTAAAAAAAACTTTTTCAAAAAAATATGTGTTCGTTCTTATTTCCTTCCTAAAAAAACATTTGAAAAAAAAAGAGAGAAACGAAACCTTTTTTTTTACAAAAACATTTTCTTCCTTTCCTTTACAAAAATAACTAACTAATGAGTTGGTTTAATCCACGACACATTCACATTCACACAAGACGAGTGAAGTTCAAGAACACTTGGTTTATGAGATCTTGAGAATTTGAGTTAACCAGCCTCAGTCATCAGGGTCTTTACTTAATTATTCACATTTCTCTAGTTTGAAAGATTTGTGTGCTATACTGCATGCTTAGTCTCTACCTTAAGAATATGATCAACACCTCACATACACGACTACAATTATGATGAGATGAGTTGAAATTTCACTTGAGGATCTGGGATGAGGGATTTGAGTTTGGACTTGATTTAATGATGCCCGAGGATGGGATAGAATCAATGAAGGCTTCGTGAAGCCTGAGTGTCAGCACTTTTATCCAGTATGAGAACATGGTTCTTGTACTATCTCTTGATATTTACCTATGTGCCAGGGTGTGATGAATATAAAAAAATTGTTGATAAGTGTGCGCCAACTCGTGGTAAAAGCTATGGAGCTAGCCAAAAAGCAAATCAAAGAAAAGAAATATCAATGTTGAAAGAAAAGCTCTCACCATACAAAGTCAAATATCAAAGAGCTTCCACCAAAGGCGAGCGCTCCCAACCATTTTAAAGTGTCCACTTGGACCATCGCTATTAGGACCAGGAGTCGAGCTAGCACCAAAAAAGGGCTCTGCATCGTAAATGCTACAAGTCTGGGTGTAGAAGGTATATTAGATACTCAAAAAAGGCACACCCCGGTGTACTCCCCAGAAAACAAGTGCATACGACTCCAACTTCTCTTGATGGACATACTGATCAACGACCCAAAAAAATACATGTGATGAGTTAATAAAGCTCTCTAAAGGATCCTTGTTGCAATGAGAGGGAGAGAAGAAATGACACAATTCTATGACCTCCATCAACTGGCCTTCCATCTACACTTTTAAGTCTGACAACTAAAGAGACGGTGGATTGGATGCAAGAAATGGTTTATTCCTAGTGTTGAGTATTGGGTTCTTAGGAGAGTCTCTTGGACTGGAATCTTGGGTGACGTTGCAACTCTACTCTTGTAACTGCAGTCCACACTTAAGTCATATCCCTATTATATATGTAAATAGAGAGAGTCTGATGATTAGGGAAATTGGATACCTTTTGACTAGAGCATGGTTCAGCTTGGAATTTTAGGATCTCTCCAACGAAGAGCTCTTGAATGGTTCAATTCTTGTATTCACATGCACAGTCAGGGGTTAATCCAACTTATTCATTCTTTATTTGCTTGACGACTAGCAAAGTTTAAGTATAGGGGAGGTGATGAATCTGCGATTCATCATCTCAATATATTGATATTAGCAAAATCCTTGAGCAAAATCTCTATAAATGTCCATAAAATCAATAAATTAATAAAATGACACTTGTAAATAAAATACACTAATTACTACATATTATATTGTATAAAATAAAATAACAATAAAAAGCCACAAAATAAAGGAGTTTTTCACCTGTAAATAGCCCAAAATTTCATATATTTTTAATAATTTCATTTCAAATTCTTTTTGGCTAATTCTTTCTCTGACTTGTTCATAAAATGTATATAAAAATACAAAAATATAAGATAAATTCCACCTCAAATAAACGCTCCTAGATCCGAAAGAGAAAATGTCGTTAAGTCCAACTTCTCGGCCAAATTCCCGCTCCATATGAATCCAAATTCACCAAACTCACATTTAAATTTAAGTTAGAAAATCATCTATCCAATGGAAGTGGTTTCACTAAAATCGGAGCTCGTTTGTAAAATATAGTTTTGGGCCCTAGGTGTACATTGTATATAATGTAAATATTCATTCTTTCTTCATTTTTATTTACTTTTTTTTAAATTACTAGAAATTCTAAAAAATCATTATTGTGTTGTATTTTATTTCTAGTATTTTATTGTATTTTTATGTTGTAAATATCTCTTATTAAAAATACAAAAAAGTTTAAATTAGAAAAATAGAAAAATGTACATGTTGTTTGACTTGTTTTGTAAATTCTCCACTATTTTGATTCTCTATACTTAATTGTATTTTAGTAGCCTACTTTATCTTTTTATTTATTTATTATTTAATTTCCATTCTCTACCATAACCACCCATTCAACTCCATTATTCCACCATTTTTTTCTAACATTTAATTCAACTGCACCATTTTATTAATCTCCCCTCCACCACTTTCATAACTTCTAATTTTTTCTCTTTATGTACATCCCGTCCTCCTCATTTTACACTTGATCCATCTTTATGTGATGAGAGCCTAGTTCCCAGAGTTGAATCGGTGACAACAATTCAACTGTGGTCGAGCGACGGCAGCCTTCTCTCTGGTGAGATCCGATGGCTTCTTGGCCAACATCTCAGCCACATCCGCGCGCTGCTCGAGCTCATTACTCGTTGGCGATTCGAGCGAAGACCATGCTTATCATGAGCACACCATAGGTGACCGCTTCCACCTAGGTATTTTTCCTCTCATTTTATCGTCATTGTTATTTTCTTAATTTTTTATCACATCACATTACCACCCACATACTTCCATTTGTTTATTCCATATCATCACCATCACCACAACCATTCATTTATTTTACCCCATAAACCAAACTCATCATCTTTTTATTTTCATTCCCTATTTAAAAAAAACAAAAAATCACAACAACAAAAAAATAAAAAATAAAAAAAAAAACAGAGACGCAGTAGGCGTTCCCGCCTCCAGCTTCCACCGCCCTTGCCCCTGCCAGACGCGCTACTCCTTTGCCTGTGGCGCAGTTGGCCCTTTGTGCCTCCTCCATGAGGTGCACACCCCCTCGCTCTTCCACCTTCCTTCAACCGTGCAACCAGCGGCGACCGGCCACACCCAACTCAGCCCCCTCCAGTTGCCACACTTTCGCCCGCGCGCCGCTCCAAGATCACACCCGCCCGCCAGAACCACCACGCGACTGCCTTCTCCTCCAACCGTCCACCTCCATCGAAGAAGAGAAGAAGGCTCTCCTTCTGATTTCACTATTTTATTTGTAAAAATTGCATTATTGTTATTTCAAGTTTTCATATTTGCAAAATAGTCCATGTGTATGTTTTGTTCTAGTAAAATTTGATTTTCGTATTGTACGGATAACCCTTTGCTTGCATATTAATTTGGACTTCAGTCTTGCATCTTTTTATTCGATAAAAATAACATGATGTTTATTAACTAATTCTCTACCATCTGGATATTCATCTATATTTTTGTGATCATTGGTAATTATTTAAAATTGTTTAAGTGAAATTCTGTATATTTTATCCAATCTAAGATATAAAATTCATATCTCACTCATAGTTGCTGTAAAAATTCCATAAAAATTATATATGATGCCTTGAGATG
This sequence comes from Ottelia alismoides, assembly GCA_037367405.1. NCBI lineage: Eukaryota > Viridiplantae > Streptophyta > Magnoliopsida > Alismatales > Hydrocharitaceae > Ottelia > Ottelia alismoides. Next base: position 675,690 of record JAZKJV010002553.1, on the reverse strand, counting down.
TTCTTTAGTTACTGCCCAAATTTCATTTTAATTGGAATTGTCTTGCACCTTAAATAAATTATAGAGTGATGTTATTAATTGATTCTTACTTAAATCTACAGACATCTTTTTTGCAAAATTTCAATTCTCCTGGATTTCTCATAGAAATATTTTTTTTGAGATAATTCACACTCTAACTAATTTGATAATATGGATTTATTAGGAATTAATTACTCATTGTCACCATGTTTTCATTAAAAAATCCATAAAAATTCGTATTTTCTCAGAAAATTCCAAAAAATAATGTCTATTGCATCATGTTTTATTCTCACTAATTTTTCATAATTATTGCATTCTGTTTGTGTGAAAAATAGCGAAAAAACCCATATAAGTGTGCATTTTTCGCTGTTACATTTTAACCCATAAAATTCCAAAAAAGTGTCTTGCATTCATCTCTGGATTAGAATTCTAAGAAAAATATAATTTGGCTAAATTTAATTGATTTCCTATTAAAATTAATTTGGCTAAGTTGTACGTTATCTCCTTAACTTAATTTGCCAATATATTTTATTCGCATTCACTTTGCATTAAAAAATATAAAAAAAAATCCGCATTGAAAACCTAAACCTAAGTTTTTGAGTTAACCCAAAGTTGTTCCTTTGCCTCCCTATATTCGACCCCGGACTTGCCCGGGATATAAATTAAAGCCAAGTCCTCTTCACGGAGATCGTTCTCTCAGTTTTGACTGATTTGCTAAGTATACATATTACAAAAGTGTAAATTATAACACGTATTTAGCGATCTGTCAGAGGGTCATCTCAAAATCAAGGAGATGAGTTACTTGAGTTGCTCATTGATTTTTTTCACAAAGTCTGAACGAAGAACTCCAGAAGAATCCATCTCAGATGAAAGGAGCGGTTTAGAGCACAAAGAAGTAATTAGGAGAGAATCCATAGGACACACAATTGTGCAAAAGACTCACACAAAACAAACACAAGTCAAACTCATCAATTCAGCCACTCAACACCGGTGAAGGCACGCCAGGGCTCGACCACTTATCTTTTCAATTTTAATTTCAATGATAAACCAATCTTTGCAAAATTAAGCGAGGATGTTAGGTTCCAAAATTATTCACAAAGACATTCCTGAGTGCATACAACTAGTTGCATCTATTTTCTGCCAATATAGTGTAAGTGCGGACCGTAAAAATATGACTAACCATTACTTGAGGACAGAGCCTTACACGGTGTCCTCAAAACCACCCACTCTACTAAGGGAGTCAGACCGTAAAGCGGCTACCTGAAGTTCCCTTACTGAAAAATAGCTAGTTGTTTCTAAAATAGTAGTCTGAATGAAAATTTCGAAGTTTTGTCTCTACCCAAAGTGTGCGATCTAGTCCTTACAAACAATGAGTGGGTTTCTCTCCACCAAACACAAAGGGTTAATTGCATGTTAATTTTTTTAAAGTCACCTTTATTAGCAGTTCTTATTTTGAATTAGGGTTACTTAAGTCTTATCTGAGCACAAAAATATTACACCTAATGAGCAGTTCCAATTCCTTTAATTCCTAAGTTGTAAAAATCGAGGAGTGAGAATCGAAAAAGTTAATGCAAACATAAATCAATGATGCATGCTTAAGGAGACTTACAGTGATTTCTCACATTCTTCATGCGGGATGCAATACAAGGAATTTAAATTTACTGTAAATGATATGCACAGAGGAAAAATACCATATGTAGTAGTTCTATTAGCGGGAAGAATGGATTTCAGTTTTTGTCTAAGTAGAACAATCTATAGTACGTATAATTAGCGAAAAATGTGTGATCAAAAAATTACGAGCACAAGCAAAAATAAATAAGATATCGTATATGTCCCTATTTCCTAAGACACTTAAGTCGGTCCAAACCACACAGAAGGGGTTGAAACAGACCCAACACACCATTGAGAAGTCTAGTCCGAATTATTACAACTTAATAGGGTCCAGAGAGAGGGACGTGATCCTATGAGTAATGCAGAAAATAAACTAATTAACTCTCTCTCACAAAACATAAATTCAATCTTCTTTGCAGACCCTTGACCTATATTAAAAAATCACTCTAAGTAATTTGCAAAGAGAGAATTTACGATTAGTATAAGAAGTGAGAGAAAGATGGAAAATAAAATGCAGAAAATAAAATGCACAAAAAATTCCATAGAAATTAATTTCATAAAAATTAATTACAGAAATCAATTAAAAACCCTAAAAATATGTCATTCCCCAACAATGACACCATTTGATGATCCCAAAGAGTGTCTCTTTAATTGTCAATAGTTGTAGTATAGGAGACAAAATTTGATTCAGCAAAAACCACAATATTTGAATGTTGTGGAGTATTTTTCTTGGTAAGTGTACCAAGGTCGAACATATGGAACGATGATTTTTAATTACATGGTTTTAAATTAATCTAAATAATTAATTAAATTCTAGGTCAATTTCTGTGTCCGAAAATAATGAGAAAATGAAATGATAACTGTATAAATAGACAAAGAGAATAATGGTGAAGCACATGATCTGTGATGATGATTTTTAAGTCCAATAATGTTAATCATTATCCTCAAAGTGAAATCACAGATCAAAGTAATATAATCAATTTAAATCCAGAGGCATGCAAGAGTCTAAATAGATATGTGATTAATCCTACAATTAGTGAAATCGCACAAAGATTTATCTCCAAGTTCTCTCTAGTTTAATTCTCAAGAAAAGTTTGCATGAATTATCGAGAATTAATTCCTCCTCTATGACACCCAGCACAGATTAATCTTCAAATAGTAATAAAAATTGTTAGAAAAATTAATCAGATGAAATCTCCATGATCGATTCCCATGTAGAAATTAAATCCTCAAAAAATAGTATTGATAACTACAAGAGGAATACAAAATCTAATCAAATGGGTCCCTGCAGATTAGATAAAAAGCAATAATAATGCATGAACCGATTAAGAGGTTCATCAAAGAATACTCATTACTAAATAACCTCAGTTCTGTCCACAAAATATATGAAATGATAGAATGTTCAACAGGATTCAAAATGACATATTCTGCGCTAAAATCAGAGTCCTAACAAGAAAATTGCACTAAAATAAAGATCTAGGGACTAAATGTAAATAAAAACAATGTTTTCTTTCAAAGTAGTCTCTGGAGGGACTTATATGTAAATATAAAAACTAGAAGAATTCTTATTGTAATTTTCCCATGACAGCACACGAGATACACTAGAGACGGAGGGCATCACGGTAATTTCCAAAAATAGTGAGAGGAGACTTGTAATTTTCCCTGGGAGGCACGTGCATCGCACGTGCTTTTCCATACTTGAGGGTGGAAGCAGAGGTCCTTGTTCCCGAAGCTGAGACGTGGGCGACAATGGAGCTTCGGAATGCTCGGTGGCCCTCGAGCCTCGAGATATGGATGGAGGCTCGGGAGGGGGTGACGTTGCGGTCTTACAGGCATTGGAATAAGGGTTTGGGACCTATCCAACGGTTGCTAGAGGTCGAAGATGAGAGACTGTTCGACACGATGGAGATGGCAACGGTCCAAGGTGGAACAACTGGCGGCGGTGGGGTGGGTGATAGTGTTGCTCTAGGCGAGGTGATAGGGCCTTACGCAACGGTGACGAAGCTGTTGGGCAGAGGAGCAGCACCTCAACCAACACACGGCCCGAGGTGAGGGCAGAGAGGTGCAACTTGGGCGAGGAAGCATGAGCGGAGGCGCTAAACGGGGAGTTGTACCTATACGCAAACAAGATGGGGGCGAGGAATCGAGAGTGGAGCTCCTACTGCGTGGGTGAGGGATTGGAGCTAGACTCCGACCTTTACAAGGTCGGAGATAGGGGAGACCTGAAAGTGGTATCGAAGCACATGGAGGAGGTGGACTGATGGAGTTGTATTCACCTACAGAGGAGCTCAAAACTCCTGCTAGGTCATTGCTCTAGGTCACCAAGCGAAGGAGTGACCGAGCTCCTGCAGCTTTAAGCTACTTCACGGCCTTATATTTAGCCACAAATCTCACCTAGAACTCCCCTCGTTGTCGCCTGACGATCACACCTTGGTTGTTGTCACCTGTAAGAAGATCAAAACTAGAGAGGGAAGTCTCACAATTTGGTGGATGGGTTGCTTGGAGGTCATCGATGGAGTTTTATAGGAGAGGTGGGGAGGAGGCATTAGTCGCGTGAGGCCGTAACGATTGGAGGTGGAGAGGCGGGTCGACGGTTACAAGAGAGGAGGAGCAAGTGACCATTACGTAGGGCGACATTGGAGGAAGTGGATGGTCACGTGACCATGGGTGAGAGAGGAGAGCAGACGCGGGTCACATGCAAAGCACGTGACCAAGGGGTGGCAAGAGAGATGGAGAGGGTGGCACGTAGCATGCCCATGAGCTGCCACGTGTCACCCAAAAATTTCAAAATTTAAAAGGGAAAAATAGAAAAGAAATAGAAAGAGACCTCAAATCGGAAAACTTCCTTTACAAAAGTTGTTTATCTCGATGTGATCTATAACTTTCATGAAGGAACTGTGAACAAAAAAGGTCATTTGTACAAAGTGGTATTTTTGGTGGTTCTCCGTGTGTAGAAAATCGACTTTTTGGGGTTTTGTAATTTTTTTGTGAATTTTAAAGTAGATAGAAAACCTAGAAAAAAGATTATAATATAAAAGAGACTTAATTACAAATTAATCTATTTTTTTGGATTTTTAATAAATAATAAAATAGAAGTAGGAAATAAGCAAATTTTGTACAGATTCACAAAGGTCACTCAGACACAGTCAGTTTCTTTGATTTCAGTCTTGATTGGATTTGGATTTTTGTACCACGTTATAAAACTTTCATCAAAGAACATAAATAAAGAAGAAATAAAATAAAATAGATTAATTATATACATAAAACTTAGGTCAAAAATCGCAAAAAGATAAATTGCACAGAAGAGGTCCAAAATCCAACTTCACATATGACTCTAAATTTTATGAAATTGATCTTATTTTGAAGGTATTTGAAAATGGAGTACTTTAAAAGTGAGTAGACCAAAATCAGACACTGTATGAGGCAGATATGCATGTTTTAGTCCATCTGATGTGAAATTAGATTTTAGGTTTATTTGCTACTTATTTAAGTTAGCAAATTTTTCATATTTTTTAGTTTATCATTGTCAGCAATATCTACACAATGTAAGTGGTTTTAGGTCAATCAGAGTTAGGATGAAGTAATTAAAAATCGGGGAAATTAGCTGCTTTCTAGGTCGATTTACACTTGGAATTTTGGTTCCTTATTTTATGTAATTATGCATGATGAAATGCGGATATTATTTACACATGTATGAATGTTAATAATGCTATATTAATGATTAGATGCATATAGTTTTGGGGAACTGATCCTAATCTATCAATTTTAGCTTGTTGGATATGAGATTCATCAGATGTGTATGTGTAAGAGAGAGAGAGAGAGAGATGTTTTTTGTTACCATTGCATTCATTCCATGAATAAAGAGAGATATGGTAAGCTTATCTTCTATAATAAAATGAATGATGGATAGCACTCCTAATAATAATAATCAATGGTTGATATTAAATGCAATCTTCGAGATTACATTTGTTCTCCAAGCACAAATAGGATTATGAGTTAACAAAACAACGGTCAATTCATCGTCTAATAATTGATCTAAAAAATCTCCTTTCAATAATAAAGTGGAAAGGAAAGAAAGCCTCCTTCCACTAAAGTGACAAGGAGATACCATCTTTCCATAAAATTGAGAGATGAGATAACATCCTTCCATAAAAGGGTGGTGGGCATCCACCGTCTTTTATGATTAGATTTTTTTTCTCTCCAATCACTTGCTATAATCTTATTAATCAGAATTGTATTCATATAATTATTTTATCAGCAAATTATTACCAAATATTTTACAATTTATTTGTGATAGTTCCGAATAAACCATTGATATTTATGAATCATATCCATTCATTCAAAACTAAATGTAAATCACATTTATATTTAATTTGTACAATGTGAATCCGATTCATATTAATATTAATATTATGAATCATATTCACAATTAAATCTCTCTATGATAATAGGGATCACAACCACATATTTATGCTTATCGTGGACAATATTATCTACATTAATCTCATCTATTATAAGTAAATTCAATTTAATTATCTTAGATGCTTATTTGCACATGTCTAAATAATGTGAATCATATCCATCTTAATATGATAATTAAGTCTGATTTAAGTATTATATATTCTCTTTTAATTTTAAAATGCTCAGATATTGTTTATAACAGAACAATTCTTGAACTCTTTCAAGAATAGTATGCCTTCTCCATAGATACTTGGGAGATAAGGACGGGGCAACCTGATATGCCATGTATAGTAACTTGTATGGTGAGATCTAATCTCATATCCAGATCTAGAAGACCTCTCATACATGTCTAGTCATGTCAGACAACATGTCCACAATTCTCGCTTCATTCGAATTGCATTCAGATCAATGTCCAACATGTGGAGCAAGATCGAGTAATTAGTCTACTGAGTGGAGTCACTAAAATCCAAGCAAATTTCATCACTCCACCGTAATAGAAGTGTGAGGTTATACAATCAATTAAGGTCACATATACTTAGAGTATTCCCAATACCCAAACATCATGCATACTGGAAGAGCTTGATTAAACCTAAGCTCTGATCACATTTGATTGTCTCCTTCATCGTTTTATCGCTAAGTTTCTCATTCCATCGGGACTCAGTATCAATCATATGCTTTCCCAAAGTATGTATCATACCTTCAAATCCTGTCTTATCTCCAAAACACAACGACCAACGTTGGAATTTGGTCTTTCCCAATATCTCATGAGGGAGCCCGTGTCTTCCGGTTCAGTAGTGAAATGCATGATCCATTTGATATATCATATTTACTCATATGCCCTCATATGCACAACAACTAGCCGATGTATAGACCTAGATTAGGCCATCAACCTAATGGTTTTCCTAATGTACATATTTAGACATATAATAACACATATGTCACCAGTCATGGGATGTGTGCCTACATCCTAGCCTCGTGCGACATAGATCTTAACTATCTCGATGTCACTAAGTCAACTCTTTGACTTGACTTATCCAATAGCTTCTAGTCTTTATTCTTATGCAGAGGACTTGCATCAAGAGGTCCATTGAATGTCAGCCTTTGGAGTAAGGATTATCATCTCCTACACATGGCGAAGATTTTGTGCAAATTAGTTATTATTGTTTTCGGATTAAGGCGTAATTTGCACTAACTTTTCTGCACAATGGTTCGCAATGGGCTCACATGTTGATAAATGCGTTCTCTTCAACTCTTAATTGCACGGATTTATTGTCGGTTGTAGGATGTAAAAAAGAACGAGTTATAAAAAAATAACCACACAAAAATAATGTGAAATATTAATGATCTGCGTGGTCAATTATTCATTTTACTTGAGCAAAGTCCAACGGTCAAACTCAGGGAGGTATTGCGAGAGTCTAGAATTAATTTTCAAAATAACTTAGAAATTAAGTTTTCAAGATATGAAATTTTTTATTGATTTCTAGTTTTTTTTGCAAATTTTCATGTATTTTTAGATGAAAGATGTAATAAATCAAAGAAAATATGAGATGGATGATTATTTTATGTTTTTTAATGCAATAAAATAAATGCTATACAAGAAGATAAATTAAATAAATATTAAATTTTCATGGATTTTTAAAATGATGATGAATGTAATGAAAACATAGATACACAAATACCACGCTTAGCAATTAATTAATTTTTTATCCAACAAAATAATCTCTAAAAAATCATGAAATTTGTCAATGATACTATAGTCAAATATACACTCGGTAAAAGATATTGCAATATGAACCAGTGAAAAATCAAACAAGCAAAATTTCATTTTTTATTTAGAGATCATATGATAATGAAACTCTAGTAATTCAAATGCCAAAAGTTTCTAATTTTGTACAGTCATATCCAATGCCGAGTTTAATAATTCATAAATAATTAAACTTATATATGAAAATGTCCACAACGTGTCAGATGAAAGGGGTTAAAAGGATCTACAATATGATGCCAAAATTATAATTTTTGAATAAAAGAGATGTAAGTTATACATTTGTGAATACACGGGTATGTGTGAAATAAAGGCAATTAATTAAACTTCTTAAAACTTATCTCTAGGAACATATCTGTGATATTAAAAATGTGGCTAATATCTTCTTCAAGTAACCCAAAAGTGAGACTGATTTGCATTTTTAGCAACTAAGGAGGGCACACATGTAATTTCACCAGTCATGTGTAGTGGATCACATGATTAGATCTCTTGATAAAATATTGACATTGGGGTCCCACTCCAAATCAAACGAGTATTGTAGCCCCTCCCTTTTCTCTATCGCCTCGAGCACAAGATCGGGCGTAGCTAGGGTTGGGCATGGGCCGGGCTCGGACCGGGTTCGCCTGGGTCCGGCCTAAGCCCATTTTAGAATATGGGCTAACGGGTCAGGCCTAGGCCCATTTTATTTTAAAAAATTAGGCCCAAGCCCAAATCCGGCCCAAACAAAATGGGTCGGGTTCGGGTCGGGCCGGTCCAATTTAATACCGATGTATACCAATATCATGTCTTCCATTCTTCTTGCATTTGTGTGGTTGTTTCTTATGCATGTGTGCATGTTTAAAACTATAAAGCATGCTAACTAATTTGTGATTTTAACATTAGTTGTATGTTGGAAATACAAATGTGGTAAAAATATGACGACTTAAACCACCATTCAATTCACCATTACATATTCTATTGTAGATGCGGGCACTATGACCCAATACAGATTGGTTACTTACAGTTGTACATGCTGTAACACTTGAGGACACATATTCCATTCTTGCATATTAATGTAATAATCTTGTATATTAATGTAATAATATCCTCAATCCACTAATGGATATGATTATTAATGTGTTTAAGCATTTATTCTACACTCGAATAACGATATTAAAGTTAGAACATGGTATTTGGAATGAACACGAATATAATTGATATAATTATACCGTAGTAGATATGAATATACTTGCTTTAGAATAGGTCGGGCTATCGGGCTCCCGATAATCAATATGGGCCCATTTTAGGGCCCACGGTCTGCCCATTAAATTTCGAGTTCAGGTTTGGGTCGGGTTATACGGGTCGGGTTTTGGGCCGGGTCGGGCCGGCCCAGCCCAATGCCGAACCCTAGGCGTAGCTTCAGAACTTCGATGGAGGTGTTGTCTGATGAACCAAATTTTCACTCTTTTAATAATATTTAATTATTTTAGTATAGAATGTGGAAATCAAATTAAAGAAATACCCTTTTGAATATGTGTAATATTTTTAACTTGGTAAGTGTACCAAGGTCGAATTTAGGGAACAATATTTCTTTAGTGAGTGGTTTAAAAATAATCTAAATAGTTAACTATTTGAAATGTTAATTTCATGTCAAAAAATTATGCTCAAAGAAAGTTAAGAATAAACAAAGAAAATGAAACAGAGATGGAGAAATTAGATTTGTGAACACAACCTTTTTATCCTCAAGTTAATAATCAATAAACTCTCAAAATGATTCGCATATCCTAAATGATATTCAATAAATATTAAGATCCAAATGTTCTCCAATGAGCACCTTTTTCTCTTGAGCACTACTGCTCTGACACCGGGCAACATATACCCGGTCTGACGTCGATTAGGGGTGATGACTGAAAATCGAGGACTAACATGAGATCCTGTATTCTCTGGTTCTCTTGAAAATGCAGGGGAGAGATCGAAGCACAGAGGCCTCAGTTGTGCGTGAGTCATACAGAGAGGGGGAGGTAAATGATGGAACCCCTTGCGATGTGGGGGGATATGGAGCTTGACTATGTTCTCAACAGGAGATGAATAAGATATGGGATATAGAACGAAGCAATGAGGAGGGAGAAGATTGGGACGATCGGTTTGTCGGAGTGGAATGGGTTTTGGGTTCCGATGGAGTCGAAGAGAAGAACCAAAATTTGAAAGAAACGGAAGCGAGATGGGAATTACTGGAAGGCTCGATTGCTTGGGAGGTTGGATATGGGAGGACCCTCTTCTCCGACTATTTCCTCAAAGGTCTGGCAAAATGGCCTTGAAGATCAGCTTCTTGTGTGGAGAAATGGAGCAGCAACAAAGGGCTAGAGACCTCTGGATCATGCCTGAAGGAGTCGTTTCTCAAAGGGTCTCAGTTGTTGTCACAAGCCAAGACTATGAGATCTTTGATGAATCTCCATTTCAACACCTTAAGTAGCATTATTTTGTATAAATTAACATTCATTATTTATCCCATTTATTATATATAAAATATAGTTTTTAATGTCAAAATTATAAAATAAAGAAAAGAAAATAAAAAGAATAAAATGCCAAAGGTATTTTACGACCCTAAACCCCGAGACCTATGCATCTTGATGACTGGGTAGATAAGGAATAAAGTAAGGGGAGATAAGGGCCTAAAATCCAATAAAAATCCTCATTTATTTATGGGATATTTACACCCATAACCCTGAGTAGTTTTGTAATTACCCAGAAACCTTCGATAAACACGAATTACATCCAGAACCTCGAATAACTGTTCCGTTTTACATCCATAGCCCTCCGTTAGTTTAATTCATTAACCCAACCAGATGGCTGAGTTAATCTAACCCATCTGTGATCCAACGGTTGAGATTAATTAAAAAAATCGAAAGGAAGCGGGGTTGGATCTCGCAGGGGCAGGAGGCGCAGGGATTGCCTGGAACTCGTAAGCGAGCGGAGGACAGAGGCGTAGGGGAATGCTGGAGCTCGCACGTGGCAAAGCGGCGGTGGGTGCTGCTGGAGCTTGCGGGAGTGGGGTGGCATGTGGGGTGTATGCGCAGCTCGGGCCATGCGGGCGGGTGAGGGGGTGGGGGGGGGGGGATGTTGGGTTGCAGCAGAGCTTACGGGAGCGGGAGGGGGGGGGGGGGGGATGTTGGGTTGCAGCAGAGCTTACGGGAGAGGAGGGGACACACGGGGTTGGGGGGAAGCTTCAATCACAGGGAGGTGGTGGGCGGGGGATTCGAGTCGACGGGTGGGAGGAGGGGAGGTGGGGGTCGGGGGGGGGGGGGGGCAGGTTGCAGAAGATCTTACGGAAGAGGGGGGGACGCACGGGGTGGGAGGGGGGGAGCTTCAAGCATGGGGAGGCGGTGGGCGAGGGATTCGAGTCAGGGGGAGGGAGGGAGGAGGGGAGGTGGCGGGTCGGGGGATGGGAGGGGTTGGGTTGTAGCAGAGCTTATAGGAGAGGAGGGGACACACGGGAGGGGGGGGCAAGCATGGGGAGGCGGTGGGCGGGGGGATTCGAGTTGGCGGGCAGGAGGGAAGATGGGAGGTGGCGGGTGCATACGGGAGTGGGACATAGCTTGATGTTAGGTTGCATCAGAGCTTTCGAGAGAGGGACAGAGCTTACGGGCATACGAACGAGCGACGCGAGGGAGGAGGGGGCATGCGGGCGGCCGGCGGGGGAAGGGGGGGGGCAGCTGGAGGACCAGGGGATGCAGCTCGAGCATGCAGTGACGGGGAGGGGGGGGGGCAGCTGGAGCTTCATCATCCTCCCTCCTCTATAGAATGGCATTATATTATAAATATGATGTATTATGAAGGGTAAAATGGTTAATATATAACCTTTTCCGTCAGAATTAACGGAGAATTAAGACGGACCTTGACACAGGATTATGCCATGTAAAGGTTAAACATTATTCAGGGTTCTGGATGTAATTCATGTTTATCGAGGGTTTCTGGGGTAATTAAGAAACTACTCAGGGTTATGGGTGTAAATATCCCTTTATTTATTCATCAATAAAGTATTTTTGGGACATATTTTATTCTTTATTATTTAACCTCAAATAAAAAAACTTTGTACATGAATTTGTAGATAATAATACATAGAAAAATACAAAATTGATTTCACACAAAATAATATACAATGTAAATTTTACACTCTAAAAAAATTCCAAAATCAAAACTTCCCAAACCCATATCTTCTCTATATGAACTTAAAATGTATCAAAATCACCTTTAATTGTATATAACTTTTAATAAGCTATTTAATGAAGGCAGTTTCATCCAATTTGGAATTAAGATGCAAAAGATAGCTTTTGGACCCATATTGTATAAAATACGTGAATAAAATATTGATTTTATTTATTATTTATATTTTTGTAGATATATATTTTTATAATTTTGTAAATATTATTTATAATATATGTACATCTTTAAAATGTAATAAAACCATAAATAAAATACTAAAATAAAATACCATATGAAAATAAATAAATGAATATACTATACTTGTACATATATAATATATACCTCTATTTATTTAAGTGTACATTTTACATTAGAAAAATATGATAAAAATATTTTTATTACATAAAAATAAGTTATAAATATATAGAATATGAAAACAAAATAAGAAAATCACAAATAAAAAATAACAAAAAATATACAAAACATATGTAACTATACATATAAATAAAACCTTAAAAAGTAATTTGTAATAAAGAACCTCATAAAAATAAATAAAAATTATATTAAAATACTGCATAAAATAAAAAGCAATTTTTTTATGTTTCAACTAAAAATTTAGAAAATCATTTACTATTTTTAATTGAATTATTAAGGGATCTAATTATTTTTTGTCCTTAGCGGCTGATGTGGACCAATTAGGGCTCAACCCTAATTGCCTAGGTCCTCATCCTCCTTGGTTCTATAGCTGTCAAAATTTTGACCGATCTTCCTTGAGTTCTCCTGCCCGATTCTTTCACTATTTTTGCTCGATCTATTCTTGAATTTTTTACCTCGATCAATGCACTTTCATGCATGCCTCATTTCTTGGTCGTTGAACCTTTGAATCGAGCACCACTGCCCGATGAAGTAGACTAATATCTCCTCCGGACTCCCTTGGATTTTTGATCCTCTTTCGCTCCAGAAATCCCTAACCCTAGCTTGGATAGAGGTTCCTGATGAAAACATCTACCCTTTCCATGGTTTGGTGAACCTCCTAGTGTGTAGAATCGATAGATCCCGCTCCACCGCTAGCTCCGCTCGAAGCTCATATCCAGGTGTGCTTCCTATGAGCTTCTTCCCCTTTCTTTATATCTTTTTATTCATTAGAGTAGCAGTATCATAGAGTCATCCCTTATTATGTTTAATTTTATTTTATATTACATAAAATAAAATTTTTGTCTCCCTTGAGCTCTGGCACCGCCTCTCTATTCCGGCCACTCCTGACTCGCTTCGCCTCGCGTTTCATCCTCATTCTATTTCCCCTCGCCTTTTGATCACCCCAAGCAACCCCATTCCCCTCGATCTTGCATTGACCGAGGAGTCGGATCTCTATCCTCTACCTTTCATTGGAGATCACCACTCTGCTGCATCTCACGTCCATTCAACGTCCAGAAGCCATCCTTGGCTTTGCCTCTTGTCCCTAATGCACTTATGCAGGAAATGAAGAGAAAAATCACCTTTATAGGGGTCTTTGAAGTCCAAATAGAGGCTCCAGGTGTTGAGCTTTGCTGGAGCATTTCCGATGGTGTCCGACCATTTCGTGGATCCCTATAGTTGTGGGGCACCTCCAGGAACCTATTGAGTGTCTTAGGTGAAAAAAAGATGACCGGAGCCTCTTTGGAGGACGGATCGAAGCTCAGCTTCCTGCTGTTTTTAGGCCATTCTTTGTGACCATCTCTCCACCGTCTGATCGAGCACCTCTTCCCAGAGATATTGCTATCGTTCGAAGGTTTGAACCTCAACCATCTGATCTCTCACATAGATGTAATGTCCTCCATGGAAGCGTGAAGCGGAACCTACCGCTGGATGAAGGCCATGCAGATAAGTGAAGCGACATCTACTGTCCACTCGCGAGCACGTGGGGGTAATTTTGCCTGATACCCCCATACTTTTTGATATTTTCTTTTTAATCCACAAACATTCATTTGTCGTGTAATTTATTTAGGATATTTTGCATATTAGCCTCGACACTTTAAATATTTGCATTTAGGTCCATTTCATATCACCTCACACACATGTGTACGTGAGGGGATAAGGTATTTTGTATTTAGACCCTCGATTTTTTACTATTTCATTTTAGTCCATTACGTTTGCAAAGTAGTGTATTATTTTCTTGTCGTTATGCATTTAGTCCCTCACACATGTCTAAATGCAAAAATACCCCTCCGGGTATATATATTGAATATTTATAGAACTCCTGATCGACTACAATATGTAGAAAATTACCTTAAATACCTGAGATATATTTCTATCACATATATTTTTGGTTGGGTATTTTAAGTTTATATTATATTTATAAAAAATCAAAAATCAATCTATTATTCCCTATTTGCGGTAAAAATCCAAAAAAATATAAAAACATTTGAAAAATTACAAAAATCATACTATGTCTACTATTGTATCTTGAGATAATAGACTAAAAATCCCTAAAAATAGAATAAAAAAAGCGTAAAAATTAAAAAGCTCCAAAATCTAACTACAAATCATGAAGAATTCTATAAAAACTCCAAAATTGTGTTGTCTGTTTCTGAATTTTGTCTTCTATATTTATTGTTAATTAAAAATAGTTTTGGAACATTTTGTTTTTTTTTATATTTTTTATTTCCAAAACAATCCAACCTATTTATTCTCCTCACTCTTTTTCCTTATTTAATCAAAAACACAAAAAAAACAGTAAGAATTATATGGAAAACATCAAAAAATAGAAAAAAAGATAAAAACATTTTATTTAGGGAATTTTGATTTTTATATGTATTTATATCTATATACTGGCTTTTATAGTATATTTATACTAATATATACTTATATTACTCTCATTCTTACGAGTTATAAATCAGAAAATATAAAATTGTAAAATTAAAAACATAAAAAATTATAAAAACAAAAATATAATAAAAATTATAAAATTATGAACCCACAAAAATCTAAAAATAAAAAATCATTTATTATTTTTATTTGCCAATATTTGATTCTCTATCCTCAGTTGTTTCATATGTTTGACCCCTACTATACTTGTCTATTATACATCTATTTGTAGGGTATAATAAATTTTGATTCACACTTGCTCGCTTTTGTGGGTTGATTGTTGTTCGAGATTGACATTTGTGAGCAGTCTCCTCAGCAACATTTTATCTTCGCCTTACGTGAGGATATTATCCTAATCCTCGTAAAAGTCATCTTAACAAATGGTGTCGTTTCAGGGGCGCGACACGTAGTGAATTTTGGGTAATTTTACTTCATTATTTTTCTCTATCAATTTCCTCTCTTATTTGACATATTTGCTTACTTTTGCTAATTCATTCTCTTTAATTTTCCTTACGAGGGACTTTTGGACGATGGCGACCGCTTAGGTGGTTGAGGCACCCGAGTCAAGGAGACTTGGTCCTTCTACTTATGGACCAAGAGGAGAGAGAACAAGATATATGTATATATATAGCATATGATTTTTTTAATTCTTTGAGAGAGTGTTTATTTCTGCATTTGTTAATTTGTAATAATACATGTACTACGGACTCTTGAACACTCGAGCCCAATTTCCAAGTGTTTGTTCACTTGGGGGCTCACCGTTGCTTTTCGTGATCTGTACTATTTTTAGTTTCTCTATTTTTTGCATTTTGAGTTTTTCACCTTTCTTTTTTTGTTTTCTGTGATTGAGTCCTTAGATCTAGGTGTGCTTGCTCAGTAGCTAGGTTCACATCCCTAAGGCAATTCATGTTCCTATAGATTACTTTGTGATTGGACATAGCTCAAATTTAATTGTTAAAACTTAGTTTGATCACCAAGTGTCGAGAGGGCAACATACAATGCATGCAGGACCCATTGTGGAGGGCACCGAGGTGTCTCGAAAACCGTACTTTTAGGTGATCATTCTAGGATTTAACATTTTAGTTCTTCACTCTAATAGCACTGTATGTTCTCAAGACGATTTGTTTCATTTGCATATAGACTAGGTTTAAAATTTTCCACCTTACATTCCACATGGCAAGAGATGGGAATCACAATGAATCTTCTATCGAGCATTCATCATTGTTTTCCATCTTTCATTGCATTTCTACCTTCTACCTTTGATTTTGATAACATATGCAAAAAGAAACCCTACAAAAACGTTAGGCTTGTATTGAATTACTCAAAGAAAGTGATACCAGAAAAATAAAAAAAGGGACATCTAATTTCACTTTGTCAAAAATAAAATACATTAAGAACAACATTATTTGGGGGTCACAAAGCCCACATTGATTTTAGGTACAACCCCATATAGAACGAGACACAACCTTAAGGAATAAAGCCAAAAACCCGATCTGTGACTGCCTCAACAATCACCTGGGACTGATGAAGTACTAGTGCTCCTATCGTACGTGGATGAGTAGGGTATTGTCGAGCATTAGTGCTCTCGCCTTGTGTCGAACATTTTACTTGATATGAAGTAGTGATCTAGGCCACACCCTCAGAGGTGTGTTTGTCTCATTGTTTCACGTTTGAGTAGGGCCTAACATGCTCACAAGTGATTCCTTTGTGAGTTTGGTCCGAAGTATTTGGGTTCACCATTATCGGCTTCCTCTCTATATTTCTTTGACTGATTAGCCACCTTGGTACGAGGTTGAGGACCTTAAAGAGCACAGATCACATGATACGAAGGAGGTAGAACAAGTACGGGGAGACTCATCCCTGTAGTACACACTCTCCTCTAGGGCTAGCCGCTTAAGGACTCGTGACAGTTTTTGCTTGAATCAATAAGCCTAAAACTGAAAATATAAAAATAGTCAAACTCTTACAACTTCACATTGGGTTGAGTTGGTGAACCAGTTCTGTATTGTACTTGTTTGGATATAGTTAAGGATAAAAGATCAAGTCCCACACACTTGTGCCATTTGTCATATTTTCTCTTTTTGCATATTTCCTCTTGAATCCTTGCTCACTTTGAGCCGTCTATTGTTTTACACTCCTTTTATTTCTTGTTCATATCTGTAATCTTTTATCTATCATATATATCTTTTGACCCTCTCCAAATTTTGACCCACAGATTGTTTAGTCGGGACTGCGCTGACACCCACATCGATTCCATGTCGCTGACATATCCAATAATGTGGGGTGATCTCCTAGAAATCAGTTTGGACCTTGTGAACATCTCCTTGGACTATGCAACCCTTTCTTCTTTCAATACTTGCCTTTCTCCAATAAATCCACTATTTGTGATGGACTCACAACCCGAGCTAGTGCTCCCCCTTCAAATAAATTGGGATTACTCTTATCTCGAACGAAACCCATGTGGATGGAGATTGATTTTCAGTCAAATATCCTATGCTCCATTCACAACCATCTAGGATTGACCTTAATCCCATACTTCTCTCACCATTTGGTGCTCAGAAAAAGATTGGCCATGATTTATTCCGTCATGCAGATCATCAACCTGATCAAGAGCCAGAACTTCAGTCAGATCCCAAGATGGCTCCTACATGAAGAGGAAAGGGACCGTAACCCCAACCAACTAAGCAGGCAGATCATAAGGATGGGTAGTTCACAACACATAATTAAGTCAATAACCTGTTCCTCACATCAATTCAATCCATCCAGCAACAGTTGACGAACCAAGGATTAATCCATGTCACTTTCTAAGGCATGCTGGATGATTTGAGGATGAGAGATGACGAGAGAAATTCCAGGAGAGAGGGTGGATTTCACAGAGAAAATGGAAATCCATATAGAGATGATATAGAATACTCCCTCTCAGTAGATAGACCTCATAATGAAGGAAGAGAGGCAAGACCCCCATAGCTCAATCCCACGTTGAAGCAAACCTACAACCCTGGGGCAGGCCATGCTACCGAGTAGATTCAAATTCCACCCATCCATGCCCATTTTGAGCTGAAGCTGCAATTCTTGTCTCTGCTCCCAACCTTTCACGGGAACATGACTGAAGAGCCATACATCTACCTACAACAATTCAACCACATCTATACAACAACCCATTACCCAAACATTCCTTTAGGGGTAGTCACAATGACTTCCTTCCCCTTCAGTCTCCATGACAAGGCCCTTTATTGGGTGAATCAATTGGGGGAAGATAGTGAATACATGGGAGGAGCTTAAACATGCATTTCTTCATAAGTTCTACCCTCTCGGTTATCTGAATCAGATGCGCACCCACATCTCCAATTTTATCCATCAACCCCATGAGACAATCCATGAAGTGTGGGAGAGATCCAAAGATCTGCAAGATAAAGTTGATGAACGCGAAATCCACCTCTTTAAATATGAGGAATTGTAGTATAGGAAGTGAATTTCGGTCGATCAAAAACCACAATCTTCGAATGTTGTGGAATTTTTTTTTACTTGGCAAGTTTACCAAGGTCGAACTCAGGGAACGGTGATTTTTAGTTGCGTGGTCTTAAATCAAATTTAATAATTGATTAATGCTCGATTAATTTTTGTGTGGGGAAAATATAATACAATGCAATGCAAATGCGAGGAAATAAACAGAGAAAATGAAGCACTGGATCTGCGATTTAGTGATGTTTAATCCAATTAAGATTACTCAATAACCGCGAAATGAAATCACAGATCGAATAATATTAAATCCAGTGGGATGTATCAAATTAATCCCTGATGCAAGTATAGGCTATCAAATTAATCCTGCAATGATTTTCTCTCCAAAAAATTCTTCAAATTATATTCTCAAGAAATGATTGCAGTCCACAGGTATATAAACCTATAAAACTCCTTGATTTAACCCCTGCACAAAATAAGTCCTCAAATCTAAGTTCAATTGCATCAATGCATAGATGAAATCCCTGCAAAAATAAATCGTTAATTTTTCCAAGGGAGATATGGCACAGATTAGCCTGCAATAGTCAATGATGATCTTAAAATAATAATTGATAACAAACACCCTCAGATCTGATCACAAACTATGCTAAGTGATAGAGAATGGAATTAGCTAAAATCGGAGTTCGTATGACAAAGATATGATAAAATGAATTTTCAGGGACTAAAATGCAATTTAAATAAAGTTTTCTTTTCAAAAAGGTCCCTGGAGGGGCTTATCTGTAATTTTGGAAAGTCGGAGGGGATCCTCTGCAATTTACCCTAGGCGGGGGTATAAATGTAATTTCAGAAACCTTTGAGGACACAGTTGCAATTTTCCCTGGAAGCACGTGCTTTGCACGTGCTTCAGGAGGTTCGGTGGAGGGGCTCAGGCTCGGGGCACCCGAGCCTATGGTTCGGAGGCCAGGCTCAGGCTCGGACGCCCGAGCCTAAATGGCGGGCTGATGGAGATTCGGGGACCCGAGCCTCGAGGCTGGGGCCGAGGCTCGGGGATGACACGTGGCAGAGCAGAGGCCGTTGGATCAAGGGCTCGGCCGCCCGATCCAACGGCACCTGTGCGTCGAAGGCCGGCGGGGCGGGCGAAGCGCCTGGGAGGCGCGAAGGAGCGTCGCGGCGGAGCTCCTGGGCGAAGGCGGTGCCTCCACGCGAAGGCGGAGGAGCTGGAGCCGCACCTCGGCCGACACACGGCGCGAGGCGCGGGCGGCGGAGCAGGAGGCGTCGGGCGACAGGTGCGGCTCTGGGCGGAGCGGCGGTGGGCGCGGGGTGTGCGCAATCATCCACGTGCGGCCACGCGAGGGGAGGAGGGGACGGTCGCGCGCGGAGGGCGGCAGGTGCGGTGGCTGCGCGCGAGGTCGAGGCGCGGAGGCTGGGCGGAGCGGCGAGGTCGAAGGTGGAGCTTCGAGCTCCAAGGATGTCGATGGAGGTGGATCTGCACAGAAATGGTAAAAATGGAGATGATGGGTTCGCCTATGGGTTGGAGGAGCAGATGCTTGCTCCTGATCTTCGCTTCAGCCGCGGCGAGGATGCGGAGAAGCTCAGCCCGCTCGCCGGAGCAAGGGGGCAGCAAAGATCGTGGACCTCTGGATCATGCCGTCCAGGGACCGCTGTCACCGACCTGCAATGGAGAAATGGCGGATAATCGGAGGTGCTAACGACGAGGTGTTCTTATAGGAGGTGATCGGAGGGCCGTTACGCGGAGGGGCTTAATGGCAGGCCTCGTAACGGCCGGCGGCTGGGGTTATGGAGGAGGAACGGCGGGAGGGAAGAGGCGAAACAGCTGGATGGAGAAGATGAAGGAGGGTCACGTGCTTGGCACGTGACCCGGGGTGCGGCTGGAGAGAGGAAACAGCGGGGTGCCACGTGGCACGCCCTGGAGCTGCCACGTGGCACCAAAAAATTTCAGATTTTAAAGTGGGAAAAAGAGATAGAAGATGACCTCGGATCGAAAAATTTTCTTCACGAAAGTTGTTCGTCTCGTCGAGAGCTACAACTTTCATGAAGGGCTCGGGAACAACAGAGGTCACCTGTGCAAAGTGGTATTTTTGGTGGCTTTCCTTGTGTACGAAAAACCGATTTTTGGAGTTTTGTAATTTTTTTGGTGGTTTTAGAAAGGATAAAAAATCTAGAAAAAAATACGATAAAATATAAGAAAATTATTTACACATTAATCTAATTTTTTTGGATTTTTAGTAAATAAGAAAATAGGAAAATAAAATAAAAGTTAGAAACGCACAACTTTTGTACAGACCGACAACGGACACTTGGACTTGGTCAGTTTCTTTGATTTCAGTTTTGATCTGGATTTGGATTTTTGAGTCTCTTAATAAAACTTTCATCAAAGAATACAAATGAAAAAGAAATAAAATTAAAAGAGTTAATTAAGGTCCTAAAAACTGAGGTCAAAAACAGCAAAAAGTCAAAATGCGCAAAAGAGGCCCAAAACCCAACTTTCACATATGAGCTCCGAATTTTATGAAATTGGTCTTGTTTTGAAGGTATTTGAAAATGGAGTACTTTAAAAGTGAGTAGACCAAAATCGAACACTGTATGTGGGAGATATGCTCATTTTAGTCTGTCAGATGTGAAATTTGACTTTGGGATTATTTGACACTTATTGGGATTAGTAATTTTTTTGTATTTTTTATTTAATAAGGTTAGTATTATCTACACAATGGAGGTGGTTTTGGGTCGATTGGAGTTAGGATGAATTAACTAAAAATGTGAGAAGTTAGCGGCTTTTTGGGCTAATTTACACTGGGGATTATAAATGCAATTATGCATGATGAAATGCAGATATTATTCACACATGCATGATGACTAGTAAAGCTCTATTAATGATTAATTATAGGTGAATGACAGGGAACAGAGCCTAAATGACCATTTTTAGCATGATGAATACGAGATTCATCATACCCCTATACTTAGACCATGCTCGTCCCCGAGCATGAATGAATGACTTAGTTGATTACATCCCTGACCGTGTAAGTGAATTTTCAAGGCTTAGTTTAGAGAAGACACTTAATTTGAGTGATCCTAAAATTCTGAGCTCACCCAAGCTTTAATCAAAAGGAATCCAACTTCTCTAATTTTCAGACTCTCTGTTTGTACATATAATATAAGGATATGATTCTTAGTGTACTGCATTCATGAGAGTCAAGTCGAGACATCACCCAAAGTTCCAATCCAAGAGACTCTCCTCTAGACCTGACCCTCAACCCTAGGGAATAAGTCTATTCTTGCTTCAGTCAACCGTCTCATTAGTTTGTCAGACTTGAAAGTGTAGATGGACAGCCAGTTGATGGAGGGCATAGGATTGTGTCTGATTTTCTCTCCCTTTCATTGGAACAAGGTGCCTCTCGAGTGCCTTATTACTCAACACAAGTATATTTTATTTTGTTGATCAATGTGTCCGTCAAGAGAATTTGGAGTCATCTGCACTTGTTTTTCTGGGAGTACACCGGGGTGTGTCTCTTTTGAGTATCTAAGATACCTTCGACACCCAGACTTGTATCGCTTACGATGCAGAGCCCTTTTATGGTGTCAGCCCGACTCCTTGGTCCTAATTAGCGCTCGGTCCAAGTGGACACTTTGAAAATGTTTGGGAGCGCTCGCCATTGGTGGAAGCTCATTTAGAATTTGACTTTGGATGATAGAGCTTTTCTTTGACATTTTTTTGTTGGCTAGCTCCACTGCTTTTACCAAAAGTTGGCGCACACTGATCAACAATTTTCATTAAGTTTCATTACACCCTGGCACTTAGGTCAATATCAAAAAGATAGCATATGAACTTGTTCACATACTGGCTGGGCTTTTGCTGACACTCAGGTTTTCTGCAACCTTCATTAACTTTATCCCATCCTCGAATATCATCAGATCGGGTCCAAACTCAAATCCCCAGTCCTAGTTCCTCAAGTGATATCTCAACTCATCTCATCAATAATGCAGTTGTGGAAGTGATTTGTGCTGATCATATTCTTTGAAGGTAGAGATGAAGAGTGCAATATAGCGCTCAAATCTTTCAAACTAGGGAAGTGTGGATTTATTAAGTTCAAAACCCTAATGACTAAGGTAGGCTAACTCAGAATCTCAAGATCTCAGAAATCAAATGTCCTCAAAAATCCTCAAGCCTTGAGTGATGGTGAATGTGTCAGGAATATATCGACCAAGGAATGCATGAAAAGCTTGATGAAATGCAAGACCATGAGTGATGCTTTTTTTTATGCATTTTTTTTCAAAAAGTTTTGTTTTTGGTGTGTGTTTTTTTATTTTGTTGTTGTTTTTGTTTTTTTTGACTGAAAAATAGGTATTATACACACTACTTGTACCCATCCCCGATATTAGATAAAAAAGATTAAAGTACGAGCTATGGATAAAGTAGATAAAGTATATACAAATACACCCCCTATACTTAGCTTGGGCTATGTCCTCATGGCACAAAGTGAAATGTTGACATAGCTCGTACCAAATATAGAAGGATTAAAAACAAAAGAAGAGAAGTGATGTATAAACAATGGATGCGGTCCCCCTATACTTAGGCTCAGGTCAGCCTAAGTATAATCGGTTAATTACAGATGGGGAACCGGGTAGATGTGCGGATGTAGAAGATCAAGGAGGTTTGCGACGGACCTTCTTGCGGGAGTGTGGAGGGAGATAATATGGAGATGTGGAGTGTGATGAAGAGGGGACCGATGAAGAAGACCAGCCATCGTCGGAGTCGTCCTCAGGAGAATAGTAGTTGTCTGCAGAGGATCTCCAACTTTTATCGATAAGAGGTAAGTGCCCTTGGATCAGAGCTGTACCTATTGCACTTATCTGATGCGCTACATCAGGACCAGACGAGGAGTCTTTAGAAATCACCTGATGTCTAAGGTCAAAGGTGACTTTCTTGATCGGTTTGTTTCCTTGAGAAGTATTGGGAGGAAGTTGGACAGTCTTCATCTCCCTGTCTTGAGTAACCGATGTGGCATTCGTTAGTTCCTCATCAGATGAATCTCCTAAAAGTCGACCAATTCTTGAAGGGTCATGCACTGCTTCGGTCGAGGGAGAGTGTTCCTGCGGATCTTGTGGTTTATGGCTGGGGGTGTTGATGCCACTTCCGAATGATCATGAATTTTGGTGACATCGGACGTTTCCGGAGTCAGTTCCTTAAATGGTTCGAGTATGTCATGAATTACTGCCGACTCAAATATTGGACCACTCAAATAATCGTGTTGATCTTCAATAATATGGTCTAATTCCTCATAAGCTCCAAAATCATGATTTTTCCTAGGAGCAGTGATAGGTTGGTGAGAATTCGAAGTTTGTCCAACAACCAGTTTTTTAGATGACTCTCCTAGGGTTTGTATCCGTGTGTCATGCGAAGATGTCTGCAAAATCTTTATTTTCTGATCAAAACTGTCGGTTGCAAGTTGGTTTTCCTCAGAGCAGGATGTGTCATTGGGGTCGTGTTCATTGTGGCCCGAGTTCGGGAACTTGATTTCCTGAGTCGCGCAATCGACGATCGCTTTAGCGGAGGCTAAGAACGGCTTTCCCAAAATGATAGGAGACTCAGACATCCTTCCGGGGTGGTCAATATCAAGGACAATAAAGTCCACTTTATGTTCTTTACCTCGGAAATTTATGATGACAGAAACGATCCCCCGCGGTCTTTTGGTAGATCGATCGGGTAATTGAATGATCACCCTAGTCTTTTTGAGTTGTTCGAGTTTGAGTTGGTCAAAGACGGACTTGGGGAGGATGTTTAATGTAGACTCGTCATCTAACCGAACATGAGTGAATATAGAATCCTCAATTTCACATGTGACCCAAGTCAACCGCTTGACTTTGCGGCTTCTGAGTTTATGATTCATCACCAAAGAACTAGCCATAGATATGACATGATATTCAGTCTTGGATCGTTGCTTGCCCGTCTTTTTGGGTATCAGTCGCCTCTTCACAAATCTCTTAAGATCGGGCACATATTCTATGGCTTTGATTAATGGAAGCTCTAAGATCAGACTCTTGCAAAATGCTTCCATTTCAGAATTGTCCATTTTTTTTTGAATTTTCAAATTTTTCAATTTTTTTGGTATTTTCTGTAATATGGTCAGTCGGGGGGTCAGAGGTTAGTGGTTGTGTCTGATTGTGATGATCTAGTGGTTCGCATGGTGGTGGCCTCACTTCTTCTGAATTTTGCATTGACTGGATGAGATCATATATTCTCATAGTTAAAGTGTCTGCTCTATGATTAATCCGAGCAATCTCATCCTCAAACATCTCATGACTAGTGATTGTATAATCAGTCTCCATGTGTCGTGATTCGGGCATGTATCCTCGAGGAGAGTATTGATTGTTCATAAACATTATGGGCTGGTCATGAGTTGAATTTCCTTGAGTTTGGTTTTCTCGTGGGTTGTCAAAAGAAAATTGATACTTATCTTGAGTTGGGGATAATTCAAGAGGCTGTGAGATCCTCGTGACCGGAAATCGTGTTCTATTGTCAGTATCGATCACTCTATTGTTTATCCTCAATTCTGATCTCTCTCTTATGTCCATAAGATTGTCCGAATGTGAGAGAGGGCTAGTCCAAGAAGAAGTGTGATCATAGGGTGGAATGTATGGGCGAGAAGAGAAAGATGACTGAGGTGAATTTGATTTGAAGCTCAGGTTCTCTTGAGGAGTGTGATAAGAAGAATATCGGGACAAGGTCGTGGAGATCGGAAAAGAAGACCACTGTGCCGACATCTTGTCAAGATGGATGGAATGATTAGCGAACCACGATTTACTTGCGATTGCAAAGTCTTTGACGCACACAAATCAAACACAAAACAAACACGTTGATTCACCCACTCAACACTGGTGAAGGCACGTTAGGGTTCGGCCGCTTATCTTTTCAATTTTAATTTAATGACAAAACAATCTTGCAGATTAAGCGGAGCTGTTAGGTACTGAAATATTTCTCAAAGACTGTCCCGAGTTCGTACAACTAGTTGCATCTACTCTCAGCCAGTATAGGTGCAAGTACGGACCGTATAAACGGCTACCCGTGTTGCTTGAGGACGGTGCCTTCCGCGGTGTCCTCTAAACCACCTACTCTGCTAAGGGAAGTCGGACCGTAAACGGCTACCCGAGACCCTCACTGAAAAGTAGCTAATTGTTTTTAAAATCAGTAGTCTGAATGAAGTATTTCGGTTTTTGGCTCTACCCTAAGGTGTGCGATCTTGTCCTTAAACAAACAATGAGTGGGTTTTTCTCCACCAAACAAGAGTTAATTTTAGGTCAGTTTATTTGCAGTCACCTTGATTAGCAGTCCCAATTTTAGATTAAGGTGATCACTGTAGTTTATGTGAGCACAAAAATTCACGCCTAACGAGCAGTCCCAATTCCGTTAATTCCTAAGTGGTAACACTCGAGGAGGGAGAATCGAAAAAGCCAATGCAAGCGTAAATCAATGATGCATGCTTAAGAGAAGGACTTACAGTGAATCCTCGCGTTCTTCATGCGGGATGCAAGACAAGGAATTTTAAATTTACACTAAATGATATGCACAGATGAAAAACGCCCTAAGCAGATAGTTCTATTAGCGGGAAGAATTGATTTAAAATTTGGCTAATGTTGAACGATCTATAGTGCGTTTAATTAGTGAAAAAGTGTGGCCTAGAGATTACGAGCACAATCAATAATAAACAAGCAAGTGTATATGTGCCTAAGTCCTACGCCACTCAAGTCGGGTCCCAACCACACAGAAGGGGTTGAAACAGACCCGACACACCACAGGAATGTTCAGTCTTAATTATTACAAGGGTTCAAAGAGAGGGACCCTGAGAATATTGTAAAAGTTAAACCTATGCTAAGCTCTCTCCCACAAAATTAAAATTCGATCTTCATAGCAGATCCTTGAATTAATATCGAAATCCAGCTCCCAGAAGTCTGCGAAGAGAGAATTTGCGGCTAGTAGCAGAAGTAAGAAAAAAAATGCAGAGAAAAAAAAATGGCACAAAAATCAATTTTCACAAAAACCAATTACCGAAATGATTTTAAAACCCTAAAAATTCGCCGTTCCCCGGCAACGACACCATTTGATGAACGCAAAATCCACCTCTTTAAATATGAGGAATTGTAGTATAGGAAGTGAATTTCGGTCGATCAAAAACCACAATCTTCGAATGTTGTGGAATTTTTTTTACTTGGCAAGTTTACCAAGGTCGAACTCAGGGAACGGTGATTTTTAGTTGCGTGGTCTTAAATCAAATTTAATAATTGATTAATGCTCGATTAATTTTTGTGTGGGGAAAATATAATACAATGCAATGCAAATGCGAGGAAATAGACAGAGAAAATGAAGCACTGGATCTGCGATTTAGTGATGTTTAATCCAATTAAGATTAATCCAGTGGGATGTGTCAAATTAATCCCTGATGCAAGTATAGGCTATCAAATTAATCCTGCAATGATTTTCTCTCCAAAAAATTCTTCAAATTATATTCTCAAGAAATGATTGCAGTCCACAGGTATATAAACCTATAAAACTCCTTGATTTAACCCCTGCACAAAACAAGTCCTCAAATCTAAGTTCAATTGCATCAATGCATAGATGAAATCCCTGCAAAAATAAATCGTTAATTTTTCCAAGGGAGATATGGCACATATTAGCCTGCAATAGTCAATGATGATCTTCAAATAATAATTGATAACAAACACCCTCAGATCTGATCACAAACTATGCTAAGTGATAGAGAATGGAATTAGCTTCAAAATGACATATTATATGCTAAAATCGGAGTTCGTATGACAAAGATATGATAAAATGAATTTTCAGGGACTAAAATGCAATTTAAATAAAGTTTTCTTTTCAAAAAGGTCCCTGGAGGGGCTTATCTGTAATTTTGGAAAGTCGGAGGGGATCCTCTGCAATTTACCTAGGCGGGGGTATAAATGTAATTTCAGAAACCTTTGAGGACACAGTTGCAATTTTCCCTGGAAGCACGTGCTTTGTACGTGCTTCAGGAGGTTCGGTGGAGGGGCTCAGGCTCGGGGCACCCGAGCCTATGGTTCGGAGGCCAGGCTCAGGCTCGGACGCCCGAGCCTAAATGGCGGGCTGATGGAGCTTCGGGGACCCGAGCCTCGTGGCTGGGGCCGAGGCTCGGGGATGACACGTGGCAGAGCAGAGGCCGTTGGATCAAGGGCTCGGCCGCCCGATCCAACGGCACCTGTGCGTCGAAGGCCGGCGGGGCGGGCGAAGCGCCTGGGAGGCGCGGAGGAGCGTCGCGGCGGAGCTCCTGGGCGAGGGCGGAGCCGCGCGAGGCGGAGGCGGCGCCTCCGCGCGAAGGCGGAGGAGCTGGAGCCGCACCTCGGCCGACACACAGCACGAGGCGCGGGCGGCGGAGCAGGAGGCGTCGGGCGACAGGTGCAGCGCTGGGCGGAGCGGCGGTGGGCGCGGGGTGTGCGCAACCGTCCACGTGCGGCCACGCGAGGGGAGGAGGGGACGGTCGCGCGCGGAGGGCGGCAGGTGCGGTGGCTGCGCGCGAGGTCGAGGCGCGGAGGCGGGGCGGAGCGACGAGGTCGAAGGTGGAGCTTCGAGCTCCAAGGATGTCGATGGAGGTGGACCTGCACAGAAATGGTAAAAATGGAGATGATGGGTTCGCCTATGGGTTGGAGGAGCAGATGCTTGCTCCTGATCTTCGCTTCAGCCGCGGTGAGGATGCGGAGAAGCTCAGCCCGCTCGCCGGAGCAAGGGGGCAGCAGAGATCGTGGACCTCTGGATCACGCCGTCCAGGGGCCGCTGTCACCGACCTGCAATGGAGAAATGGCAGATAATCGGAGGTGCTGACGACGAGGTGTTCTTATAGGAGGTGATCGGAGGGCCGTTATGCGGAGGGGCTTAATGGCAGGCCTCGTAACGGCCGGCGGCTGGGGTTATGGAGGAGGAACGGCGGGAGGGAAGAGGCGAAACAGCTGGATGGAGAAGATGAAGGAGGGTCACGTGCTTGGCACGTGACCCGGGGTGCGGCTGGAGAGAGGAAACAACGGGGTGCCACGTAGCACGCCCTGGAGCTGCCACGTGGCACCAAAAAATTTCAGATTTTAAAGTGGGAAAAAGAGATAGAAGATGACCTCGGATCGAAAAATTTTCTTCATGAAAGTTGTTCGTCTCGTCGAGAGCTACAACTTTCATGAAGGGCCCGGGAGAAACAGAGGTCACCTGTGCGAAGTGGTATTTTTGGTGGCTTTCCTTGTGTACGAAAAACCGATTTTTGGAGTTTTGTAATTTTTTGGTGGTTTTAGAAAGGATAAAAAATCTAGAAAAAAATACGATAAAATATAAGAAAATTATTTACACATTAATCTAATTTTTTTGGATTTTTAATAAATAAGAAAATAGGAAAATAAAATAAAAGTTAGAAACGCACAACTTTTGTACAGACCGACAACGGACACGTGGACTTGGTCAGTTTCTTTGATTTCAGTTTTGATCTGGATTTGGATTTTTGAGTCTCTTAATAAAACTTTCATCAAAGAATACAAATGAAAAATAAATAAAATTAAAAGAGTTAATTAAGGTCCTAAAAACTGAGGTCAAAAACAGCAAAAAGTCAAAATGCGCAAAAGAGGCCCAAAACCCAACTTTCATATATGAGCTCCGAATTTTATGAAATTGGTCTTGTTTTGAAGGTATTTGAAAATGGAGTACTTTAAAAGTGAGTAGACCAAAATCGGACACTGTATGTGGGAGATATGCTCATTTTAGTCTGTCAGATGTGAAATTTGACTTTGGGATTATTTGACACTTATTGGGGTTAGTAATTTTTTTGTATTTTTTATTTAATAAGGTTAGTATTATCTACACAATGGAGGTGGTTTTGGGTCGATTGGAGTTAGGATGAATTAACTAAATATGTGAGAAGTTAGCGGCTTTTTGGGCTAATTTACACTGGGGATTATAAATGCAATTATGCATGATGAAATGCAGATATTATTCACACATGCATGATGACTAGTAATGCTCTATTAATGATTAATTATAGGTGAATGACAGGGAACAGAGCCTAAATGACCATTTTTAACATGATGAATACGAGATTCATCAAAAGTGTCCCCACCACGAAATCCTGAAGATTAGTCTGGTTCAATACTTCTTCGATGGGCTAACACTCGAGAGCCAAAATATAGTAGACGCTTCTTGTGGTTGCTCGTATTTCAATAAGGATGAGGACGTTAGCTAAGATATTTTTGAGGAGATGGTCGAAGGAGAGGCCAATCAATCCTCATCTAGTGCATATAAACAACTAGCCACAAGCCAGTCAACATGGCTACTTATGCAGAGGACAGGGGCAAGAGCTCAAACCTGAGCATTATAGGGATCCATCTGTATAAAGTCGATATCATTGAGAAGAGGTCGCATGACCTTGAAAAACTTGCAGTCATTGAGCATAGGACCCAAGGCTTGGAAAATCTCGATTTGATTTCTCAACAATTGGAGTAGCTCATTCAGGCATTGAATGCCAATGCATGTAATTCCATATCTACCACTGCCGAAACTCTTGCTGAGCAGAAGGAGCCAACACCAACACAACCTCCTCAACCGAGTCTCTCACCACCAAACCATTCAACATGTATATTACATGTAGGCCCCAGAGCAGTCCCTGCAGTCCCACACAGAGATGGTTTTTTACCAACCAGAGTCCCAGCATGCCTATCATGAGCAGTTCTTTCCATCACCACCACATATCCAAGAAGTAAACGATGTCTGGAACAATGATGTGCATCTGACCCATCCTCAAGTACAATCCTAGTGTCGGAACATGGGAAACATGCCCTATTAAAATTAGCAGGATGGAAGACCCTACCCGCCCTCTCATCGGCAACAAACTCTGCATTACAGGAACAACTGGAGGCAAGGATACCAGCAGGGTCTGCAACAGTCTAGTTACAAGCAATAGAGTTACCACCAGCAGCATCCGATGCTCATTATCAGAACCAGTACTCTGGTCCTCCTCAATATTCCTCATACCCTCATCCTTACTATCAGCACCATCAGGGTTACTAACAACAACATCCCCCGCAGTTCCAGAGGCCTACACAACTGATTTATCTGAAGTTGTGCCGATTAACCCAACCCTGTACTATCTGGCTCAACTGATCAAGAACATGGATGAGAAGAGCCAAAAGATCGACGACCTGACAACTGCGAAGACTATCATACAACTTAGGTCGAGGCAAACTCGAACAACTTCCATTACAAAGAGTAGGAAGCTGGTAGTGTCCAACTCGATTTAGGCGATCTTAATTTTTTTTATCATATGCTGTTACCCTCAGGAGCGGTAGGACACTCTAGCCATCTACAATAGTGAAAGGGAATAACATTGCATCTAATGACGAGTCATTAGCCCATCCAACAGAAGAGCAATCAACATTTTACAACACCAGAAGAAGAAACAAAAATACAAAAATGAAGAAACTCCAAAAATCCAAAAAGAAGGAAGTAGCAACAAACTTAGTGGAGATCAACCACCTAGGATATGCCCACAATAATGACCGAACTGAAGCTAGCCCTTGAAGCTGAGCTAACTATTTTTGGTCCATAACTTGTAGATGATTTTGTACATTCAAATCATCTACTTGTAAACAATGATATGGACACAATTCTGATTAATTGAGTTTCATATTATGTAAATATACCTTTTCTTGAAATAATGAGAAAACACAAAAAATCAAAAATTTGAAAAATGCTTTGTCTGATCCTGCTATTGTGGAAATTATAGAAAACATAGTATTGAATATGCCTTTGATGAATTCTCTCGAATACATGCCCGCTGTGAAGAAAGGATTAAAAGATGCATGTACTGCAAGGTGCATGCCTTGTCCCCACAATCTAAGAAGTCAAGGTAGAAAGCATGAAAAGCACATCCTCACAATGGCCACTGTTAATGTCATTAGCAATCTCCCAAATAAAAAGAAAGACAAGGGAGTGTCACTCATTCATTGTCAGATGTTCAGCCAAGAGTTTGAACGCACATTGCTCAACATCAAGTCTTCTGTCAATTTGATGCCAGCTTCACTACCCACAGAATTTGGGCTAGGACTGCTCACACCAATAAAGATGATTATGCAGTCTGCATATAAATCTGTCAAGCGGCTCAGGGGCATGTTGGAGGACGTGATCGTAACCATTCAAGGGATTCAGTTCCTTGTTGATTTTGTTATACTAGACTTGGATGTCTCCACACCTCTGCTCCATACCCCTAAAATCCTTGGTCGTCCGTTCCTTCGATCAACCAAAGCAGTAGTGAATTATGGAATTGGAGAAATCACATTCAGCTCCAGTAACAATAAAGTGAAGATAGAGACTATCTCCGAGTCAAAGTTAGTAGAGAGAGCATCTGAAGTGAGTTTGCTTGCACCAAGATGCCAAGAAGACTGTGACTTTCTATCTGAAATTCAAGATACAAATCTATTGATGGATGACATTGAGATCCATGAATTCCTCCGCTCTGAGGAAGGAGTGGCGACAACAATCAAATTTCCCTCTGTCGATGAGAATGTGATATTTGCTTAGGCACTTGACGAATTCTGTATCTACCATATGAGCCTTGAAGACCAAGAACTGATTATTGATTTTTTTAATAATGTGGATTCTATTGAAAAGTTTTGTGAACAAGCTGAGTTGTCAGTGGTGGGTACCGAACATGCGAAAGAGCCAATGCCTGAAGCTATTTCTAAAGTCACCACTGGATCAGCTCCCCCTCCATCAGAGGTTAAGCCATTACCCTCCAACAAGAAGTACACCTTCTTTGCGAGTGAACCAAAAAAGTATCCGGTCATATCAATGCTCATCTAAGCAGAAATTAAGAATCTCATCTGATGGAGGTTCTTGAACGTAACTACAAGGCTATAGGTTGGAAAATTTCAGATCTCCATGTGATTAACCCTTCATTGTGCTCGCATCACATTTACCATGAGGACGAGTGATAATTATATACTGGTATAATACACTCAAATTAGGTGAAGAATAATTGCAATGATTGATTTATATACTTCAATTACACACAATTCACATCTTATTTATTCCATACACACCTCAGAGGAAACTACTTTAATTACACGGAGTCGATCAAACCACATAAATCGACAGTTCATAGTGATATATCTGGATAAAATATTCTCAAAAATATCAATTCACATGGTGAGATTATATTTAATACTGAGATTAATGATCATCCATATTAAATTACCAAAATACAACTTAAACAATAATATGTATAATCTAAATAAATCATATTTATAATTATTATAGTAAAGGAGAAAATAAATTCCATTAGATTTATATATAGCATTAAAATTAATCAAAAGAACATCACATTGTTATAAACACGTTATTGAATTTATTTTCCTTAACATTTTAAATGGGAAGGAAAAGGGGAGAAGAGTTTATGCAAAATGCCCAAGCATTTCCGAAGTGCATAGAGCACCCCATGTAGACCTTCTTCATGCACTCCTTCCCCGTGCATGTATTTAATTTTTTGTCTTTATGTGTATGAGATAAAGTCTCTCTTCAATTGCCGGAGCCACCCATGATATATCTATAAAAAGGGAGTCTACACATCCAATGCAGGAAACTCCCCAAGCAACTCCTTTCCCCGACTCTCTTCTCCTCGTTGTGAAGTCTCTCTCTCTCTCTCTCCATGCATATCCTCCCAGCCCGTCTCTCCCCAACTCAAAGCTTTCTGCTCGACCTCTAGCCCGCGATCGATGCCGCTCGTACGAGATGATGCCCATCCAACCTTCCGGCTCGTACGTCACCATCTCGCACAACGTAGCCCGTGCATCTTCCTCCCGGCCGTCCTCCTTGCGTGCAACACACAACCCATCCATTCCTCTTCGCGTGTACGGCTGGCAGTTGTCGCATCTCCTCCTCGACATCCTCCTCGCATGCATCATGCAAGCGCACACCTCCTCCTCGACGCTCTCTTTGTGCGATCAAGTAGATTCGCAACCATTTTCGTACAACCAACTCTATCACTGTCGTCATCGCCATCATCTCCGATCTTGATTCCGAAAGCCCCAATAGAGAAGCCTTCTTCCCTCATTTTTATTTTGTCTCTTGCATTTTTTTATGTTAGTGGTCTTGATTAAATTGAACTTGAAAGCATCTTTATTTTGTAAGGTTCCTTCTTAGTTCTAAGTTTTCTTTAATACATTACAAGTTTACTTTCCATTATTTTGTTTTGAAATATTACAAATGTCATCTTATTTCTTCTATCTTAATTTGCAATTCATCCACAATTTTCTTATTTAGTTGCAATCATACACTCACTCATTTACTTTAAGTTCTAGAATGTGTTCTCCCATAGATTACATTTTGTCATCAAGATATCTTTAGCTAATTTTTCTTTCATCACCATAGATTAAAATTTGAATTAAGTTGAGCGAAGAACAAATATTGCAAATTTACGTAGTCCCCATGGATTTGATCCTCTATTTACCACATATATTTTCTGTAATCCGATCATTCTTGTAGTTGTAATTGAAGGATATGGTGAAATCCTTAAGCGCATCACGGAAGCGTGGGCATCATATCAAATACGATGAGGAACGACTAGTCGAACTAGTTGTTCTATGCAGCAGGAATTAAAAAATTTTCATGTGACGAAACCACATGACCCAAGAACACTTCTCGGATCATTTCGTCCGAACCACAAACAAGTATTAGGGTTACCTCCTGAAGCGTGGTTGTGGTCGAGTCTCTAAACAAAGAGACCTCCTATCTCAAGTCCGATCCAACAGAGTAGACACTTGCGAGCGTGTTGATGAAACACGTGCTTCTCGCAATCCATATTGATGATCCAATCCACGGATCTCCTGATCTCGAAAAATGAGATACGACGTCTTCTTCACGAGCAAGGCACGCCGAAGTAGACGAAGATCCACGAGCAAACCATCGGGCAACATAACAACAACGCTGCGGTGATGAAGAACCTCTTTAGGGCATCCATGGTGGACGACCACATGAGAGGAAGAGAGAGTAGGCGTGTAGAGAGATAAAAAGAGAGAGAGAGAGAGACTTATTTTCTCATTGTGTAAAGAAGATCAATGGGGTGCCTCTCCTTTTATAATATTTTGGGATCCGTGGATCTCAATCCATGGGCAACACAAATCCAATGGCTCTCATTGATTTGTGTTTCTTTTAATGGCTCAGATTTGTGTTCGTAAAAATCAACAACAATTAATTTAATTTAGATTAAATCTATATTGATAAATCAATATATATCAATCCCAAATTAAATCAATCAAGCATGAAGATTATGGAATGAAGATTGCCTCCTTCCATAATATTGGATTTGGTGGCAATCTCATGCAATCTCATGAGATTACATTATTCCATGGAAATCTCCAAGATTTACAATCAACACTTGTTGTAAATTATTCTACAAAAATAATTCATAATTATTTTGTTAATATTGCAGTCTTGCCATTGGAAAATTATGAATCACATTCACACCCCAAAATAAAACATGAATTACATTTTCAATTAATTGTCCAATGTGAATCCAATTCACATCAACATTTAATTAACAAATGTAAATTACAAATAGCTCTCTCTTATATATTATAAATCACATTTACAATATATATGACTAATATGGATATTGCTATCCACATTATTCATATCCATGATAATTAAATCACATTTAATCATCTTGGATCTCTATTCTCGTGTGCCCAAATAATATGAATCGCATTCATATTATTCACATATCTGATAATTAAATCACATTTAATTATCTTAGATAAATCTCCTTATAATATGAATCAAATTCATATTATTCATGATAATTAAATCACGTTTAATTATCAATTTTGTCAATGCTCAGATACACATATCAACAATGAAATTATCCTGAACTCTTTCAAGGATAATGCGCTTTCTCCATGGATACTTGGAGATAAGGACAGTGCGATTGTATTGTTCCACATATAGTGACTTGGATATTGAGATCATATCTCAAATCCAGATCGTGGGCCTCCCATAGATGCTTGATGCAATCAAGATCGCAAATCTAATCTTTTCATTGCATCTGAATCACATTCAGATCAATGTCCAACATTTGGACCAAGATCAGATTACTTCTCTACTAAGAGGAGTCACTAAAATCCAAACCCGTTTCATCACTCCCTAGGAATGGAAGCGTCAAGGTTATACAATCGTTTGTGATCACATCACCCTCAGGTATTCCCAATACATGTACATCCTGCATACTTGAAGACTCAGAATAAACCCGAAGTATTAGATCAACTTTATACTGTCTACTTCAGGGTTTTTATCAGTAAGTTTCTCATTCGATCATTGGGAGTTGGTATCGATCATATACTTTCCAAAAGCATATATCATACCCAGGTCTTGATCATATACTTTCCAAAAGTATATATCAAACCTACAAATTCAGTCAAGCTTCCAACGCGAGACGACCGTGCAAGGAATTTGATTCTTCCCAATATCTCATGAGTGAGCTCATGCCTTCCGGTTTAGTAAATGAACCTGTATGATCCCTTTGAGAGATCGTATTACTCATATGCCCTTATATACACACCAGCACACCGGTGTATAGACCTTGGTTAAGTCATCAACCTATTGGTCTGCCAAATACATACTCAGACATATAGTAACACATCTGTCTCCGGTCAGAGGATGCGTGCCTGTATCGTGATAGCATACGACATAGGACTTTTGTCTATCTCTATCTCCTTAAGTCAACTCTTTGACCTAACTAATATAACACCTCCGAATCTCTATTCCTATGCAGAGGACCTACATCAAGAGGTCGGTCAGATATCGACCTAATTGAGAAAGGATTGCCATCTCCTACTCAGGCTGGAGATCATCTCTTAATAATCATTTGACGGTGCTTGATGAGTCCTCAATCTAACCCTTTAGATATTCATCCAAGCACAAGCCTCTATGATTCAATTATTGAATCAACAGCTGTTTGATTATTAAGATGGCCATGGTACATAACCCTAATTGTACTAAGGGACCTATTATGCAAATTATTTATTCTTCATTTCCGATCAGGGAATGATATGTGCAATAACATTTATTGCATAATGGCTCGCCGTGGGATCGTATGTCCAACAATAATTTTATTTGTTTGATTATGATTTTTCATGGAACAACAACGACGTGGTAAAACCACTTCTTAAACCTCGTAGAACCGCATCAACATTTTGATGCCGTCACCGGAGACTAGGCAACATTTTGACTTATTTTCGATATTCTAATCCGTGCTTTTCTTTATTTCAGATACTTGGACTCCGAAAAAGAGAAAAAATGAAAATTCATGTATTTTAATTTTTTTTGTTTTAGCGAACTTGTACTTTTTTTAAGTAGAAGATTTTTGTAATTTAAATTCTCCATCCTCCTCGAGTTGCTCACCGACAGCAAGATAAAACATTACGGATATAGTGCCAGAAGCGTAGGCATTGTGAGCATTCTCTTCACTTAGACATTTTAAGTTTTATTTGTTGCATTTGTTTACGCTTTGAATTAAATCGAAAAAATTAAAAAATTTTTATCGTACCATCTCCACGGTCTTCTTCCTCTAATCGTCTAATTCAAAGACCACAAAAATCGTGTTTTGATAACATAAAAAGATAAGCTTGTAATATCACAACAATGATCCAATTGAAAGCTGATGAAATTGAATGATTGTTTGAAAGCACCATGGTGACTAACACAAATTAACATGCACATAGAACCCTTGGATAGAGACAAAAATCCTTGGTGTCATGTAGGATTGCAGAGAGAAATCATAACTTATTATGTGTTGGGCACAGGTTTTGCAGGAAGAACAGATCATTGATCTGAGTATCCACCATGGATTCCCCAACCGATGAGAACATCGATTTTTCACAATCTTCCACAAACACCTCTTCATTTAGGATCAATAATTCTCTAACAATATTTGTTGAGCAACTAAATTTAAAATTGAAAAGATAACTACACCTGCCGTAATTTGTGTGGAGTTCGTGAATCAACAAATTGTTTTGTGTTTGTGATGTGTAAGCTTGATCGCAGATCTCTGAAATATCCACTACAACAACCACTTGATTATGACCTAATCTATCAAAAAAATATCCCGCCCATCTTGTTCGAGTTAGAAGTCCGAGGATACACCTGACATAGGAGACATGGGAGAAGAAAACAGACCCAATCCAATGAATCTCATTTTACAACAACTGCAACTGCTGAGAGAGGAGAATGTCACAATCTGTCAAACCATAGCTTCACTAATCTGACCACCACCCATAAGCACACATTAGAACCCTACGTCTTGAAAATCTAGTCCATTGGGGTCCAAATTCTTCCTGAGATAGAAGATTTTGAGATAAAATCGACATTTTTCTCCTTGATACCAAAATTCTATGGAAATGAGAGTGACGACCCTTTCCTACACATCCAAGATTTTTGATCTGCCTGTGACACAATGAGCATCTCTGGGGTAGAAAGGGAATACATTTACATGATAGCCTTCACTTTCTCTTTGAATGAACAAGCACTCCATTGGCTCCAAAATTATGGAACTCCTCTCACCTCTAGGATGCCTTAATAGAGGCATTCATCAAAGAAATACTTCCAATAGGAAAGACAAATACCCTGAGACAAGCCATATCATCCTTCACCCAAAAGAGCAAAGAACCCGTTCACGAAGCCTATGAGCGCTTTAAGGAATTACAAAGGAAATGCCCTCATCTTGCAATGGAAAATAGCTAAAATATTTTATGAGGGCATAAACACATCATTCAAGTGAGTCATCGACCGCTCCTGTGATGGGAATCATATTAGCCACAATGAACACTTCGTGTGGACTTTGTTTGAGAACATGGTAGATAATTCGATGAACAACTCCTCCATCGAATATTATAGCGGGCACATGAGACCATTCAATGTAGTTGATCATGAGAGATCCACCAGTGACTTGTCCTAGCAAAACCATGATAAATGGGAAACTCTCTCCAAAGAAACGGATCTCAAGGCCCAAGCAATCGGTAACTTGGCTTTGAATAAAGTCTCAAACAATATCTGTAGAGTTACTTCTAACCCTAATGTTCATAACTTTGGCCATGTACGATTCACTTATGATCAAGAAATGACTCCCGAGATTGTTAACTAGACATAAAGAAATCAAGGAGGGTCATTCTCAAACACCCGAAATTCAAGATGGAGAGAACAATCGAATATTGGGTGGAATGGATGACATAATTATCACTTGAAAAATCACAACCAACCCAAACAATAGACGGGACCTCCAATGACTCAACCTTTCTCAACTATGAATTTTGATGCTTTAACTCTAGTAATACAATAACTTGTTGCAGCACAACAATATGCCAACCGTGCACAACAACAAGCCAACACTGAGAATTCTCGACAATTTGCTGAAATCAGATCCTACATACCAGCACTATCACATCAACCTCTGCCTAATCCCAACGCCAACAAGGCTAGTTCATCTGGATTACTCCAAACTCCACCACCTGTCGGGTCTTTCACATCACCCTCTGGATTTCAAAACCAAAACAACAATTTTCCACACCTCGAACACAATATCAAGGATTTTCTGATCTGCCTCAAAAGACCAATAATTTAACTCCAGGGATCACACAATGACCACCTAGGAATCAAGTGAGTTTCAAAACCCCAACCCGTTCTAACTAATCGGCTAATGCTGCGACCCTTCAAAACGGGAAGATCACATCTACTTACACAACACCACATGCTTCTGAGAATCTTATTGAAGATGGAGAGGACATGGGCGATGAAGGAGAACAGAACGAGACATCCATTCTTCCTCCTTCCTCCACAACCATAACTATCCCCTTTCATGAAGCTCTTCGCAGGAAAAACACCAAATCATACACTATCAATCTGGAGTTGGAAAAATTATTTTCTGACATTGTCATTGAGATCCCACTCCTAAATTCCCTTGAACAAGTCCCAACCTTCTCCCACTTTTTAAAGGAAAATGCATGCCGAAGCGGAAATCTAAGGAAAAGAATAAGAAAAATAAGGAAAACATTGGAAATATGTGCTCCCTCAAGCGACTTCTAATGCCATTTCCCAATTGCTACCTACCAAGAAGAAAGATCCGAGAGCACCCATAGTTACATGTACAATTGGTGAGTTGACTTTTGAGCGCACATTGCTGGATATTGGTGCCTCAATTAACCTCCTCCCTACTTCCATTTTAGAGCACTTTGACTTAGGAAACTGAAACCTGTCTCGATGATTTACAAATGGTTGACCATTATGTTAAGAGACCAAAAGGACTACTTAAGGATGTCATTGTCACAGTTCAAGGACACCAATTCCCAGTAGATTTTAATATGATGGATATGGACCCAACCAATACACTGAGTGAAACACCCATCATACTTGAACAACCATTTTTAGCCACTGCTAAGGCACACTTTGATTATGAGGATGGAGAGTAGAATCTAAAATCAATGGCAAAATCATTCCTGTTGATCTTGTCATTCCCACTTATGTTGATTCTGAGACTGAAGATTATGGTTGGATAAAAAAATTGTGTTGTACTCGACATACAAAATGATTTTGCCCCTATCAATCTTTCCAAAGACCCTCTAGAGATTAGTCCGAACACCTCCCGCTCCATTTATAAGAACATGTCTCATCTGATTGCCACATACAATCTGAACTCTGCACTCGAAGCCCCCACCATGCCCTCTCACTGGTCGAGAAATTTTTGAATTGGATGAAGCCTGTGATACACTGGATATTGAGCTTTCATTGACTTCAGCCTTGTGCATGCCCATGATGGAGCCACCGATTGAGACCATTTCAATGATAAACACATCAGAAGAAACTTCTCATCTAACCCCATTGACCCTTATTGCCGAATGAAACCCTTACTGCAAGATCTGAAGTACCCTTTCCTTTAAGATGCACACACTCCACCAGTCATCATTAATTCCAACCTAAGACACACTCAAGAAAGCCAACTCATGGAAGTTTTGAACAGAAATTCTCAAGCTATTGGATGGAAAATAACTGACTTGAAAGGAATAAGCCCGACATTCTTCACACACCACATATACTTGGAAAATGATAGTAAACCCTCGTGAGAAATGCAAAGACGATTACATCCTAATCTATGAGAGTTTGTGAAGAATGAAATATATAAATCGTCAAGTGCTAGAATCATTTATCCAATAACCGATAGTCCTTGGATCAGTCCCATCCAGGTCATCACCCAAGAAATCCGGTTTAACAATTATGAAAAATGAAAAAGGACATACCTACTTGAGAGGTAACATCTTGGAGAGTCTGTGTCGATTATAGAAACTCAATAAAGCTATACGTAAATACCACTTTCCACTACCATTCATTGATCAAATCATTGAGCGATAGCCAGAAAAGACTTTTGCTTGTTAGATGGAGATTTAGCTATACCCGAGTATCCATAGCACCGAAGGATTAGGATAAAACCATCTTCATGTATCCTTTTGGGACTTATGCATTTCGACGCATGCCTTTCAGATTGTGTAATGCACCGGCCACTTTTCGAAGATGTGTGATGGGTATGCTTGCCGATATTTTCAGTGATTTTATGGAGGTATTTATGGATGATTTTTCAATTTTTAGAGACTTCATTGAAGAAACACTTGGATTTCTAGAGTCTCGCAAAAAAGCATTGAAGTGAATTTAATACTATCTTGGGGGAAATCATATTTCATGGTCAAATAAGGGATTGTGCTAGGACACATCATATCAAAGAAAGGAATGGAAGTAGACTGATGTGCCGCGGATCTACCCTGTTAATAATGTGTGGAATTTATTATTTCGTTGCAGTCGGATAAATCCGGATCGATCAAAAATAACCGCACAAATCGATGAATCGTCGAATGAACGAACGCATGGTTTTATGTTTGTTTAACCTGGGCAAGCCCCAAGGTCGATTCAACGAGGCAAAGGAACAAATCGGGATCAAATTAGAGGGATTAGATTACGGTTTTTCAGGCGGGATTTTTTTTGGTTTTTTTATGCGATAAAATGCCAAATGCAATGATGCGAAGGAACTAGGTTATTAAGAGAATCAACAACTTAGCCAAATTTAATTTTAATGTGAAATTAATCCAAATTGACCAAATTGTATTTTTTTTGTAAACCTAATTCAATGATTAATGCAAAATAGATTTTTTTGGAATTTTTGAATTTAAAATGCACAAGTGAAAATGCAAACTTTTTTGGGATTTTTATGTAATTTTTCGTGCAAATAATATGAAAAAATTATGAAAAATTTATTGGAAGTGAAATATGATGAAATGAAGCTACAATAATATTTTTGAAATTTTCTGACACTTTATGAGTTTTTTATGAATTTTTTACTGAAACCAGGGCGACTGTATGTATTTAATTTCTAATAAATCCACGAAGTTAAATTATCCAAAGGTTGATTTATCTAAAATAGATATTTCAATAGGGAATCCATGAGAGTTGAAATTTATCAAAAATCTTATTCATGGATTTAATTAAAACTCAATTACTCAAATTGCTAAGGAATTTATTTTATGCACAAGACAACTCCTAATTGGACGAAATTTGGATTGTAATTAAAGCACACTTAAATACATCATTCACAATTTTTTCACAATTTTTGGAGCAATAACTGACTATGTGCGAATATCAGAGCTTAAATGGGCAAAATATCACTGATTTTCAATCTTTGATTTTTAATAAATAATCGAATGCTCACAAAAATGTAAATAAATAGCCACAAGATAAACAATTAGATGTTCTATAAAATGCTATTTTTTTATTAAAAATTGATGTAAAATGACTGACCAAATTAACGCTCAAACTCAGGGGTCTCAATGCAAAACAGAATTGAAACAAAATAACTCCAACTGTGCACAGGGCACTTTTGCAATTAACAGAACAAATAGGACAAAATATGCAATTTGTACACTAATAAAACAAATAAACCTTTTTCTTTTCCTCCAGGCTAGGGCAAAGGGACATGGGCGGCAGGACTTGGAGGGCGGAGACGTCGGTGTGGCGGCGTCGCTACGCGACGGTTTACCGCGGGGTAGAGGCGGCTGACACGGTTGATGGCGCGTGGAGGCGGCGCTTGGGGCGGCTAGAACACTTGCCGGCGGAGACGGGCGCTGCGCCGCCCACGCGGTGGACGCGTGTGAGGCGGTCGAGGGTCTGAAGGGCGGCAGTGCCGCTGCCGCCTGTGCGCGAGAGGGCGGCATGGGGTTGAACACCTGTGCGCGAGGAGGGAAGCGCGGAGTTTCCTCCCTCTCCACCGAGCAGCACCACAGGAGGACGAGGGTCGAGGGCGCGTGAAGCTGGACGCGACGCGCACACGACTGGTAGAGGGGTGGCGTGCTCGCGGGAAGCGTGACGCAGCGGCCACACGCGGGTGGCGCTGCGTGGGGTGAAGATGGAGCGCGGCCGCAGGGGTCGCGACTGGGCGGGGATGATGTGGCGATGGAGGTCAGGCCGAACCGCCACCGCGGGCTGGGATGACAGTATGTAGGCGGCGCGAGGCTGGTGGCGCGGCGGCGTGCCTGGAGGTGAGGGGCACCGGTGGTGAGTGGGCGCGCCTGCGGGGTGGGGATGGTGCCCAGCCACGCTGTAGGCGGGGAGCGAGCAGGGGCGGCGTGGCAGACAGGAGCGGGTGACGGCCGGCGAGGACGTGCAACTTTTTTTTTGTTTTGCAAATTTTTTGTTGTTGTAATTTTTCTATAAACAGGAATGATATGAAAATTGAAAATATGTAAATGTGGTGATTTGGTGATAATGGTGATGGTGGTGGTGTGATGATGGTGTGATTTATGATGATGAACAACATACAAAAAAATGTTAGATAAAAAAATGACAAGGAAAGGAGGTGGAGTACATACCTGCAGTTCGCCGGATTGTGGAGCCACGGTGTGCGGCTTTCATCGTCGCCTAGATCAATGCCCGACGAGGCACCGAGAAGCTAGAGCTCTTCCAAGAAGGAGGAGTGACGAAGGCTGGGAACCTTCGGATCT
The DNA here is from genome assembly GCA_037367405.1 of Ottelia alismoides. NCBI lineage: Eukaryota > Viridiplantae > Streptophyta > Magnoliopsida > Alismatales > Hydrocharitaceae > Ottelia > Ottelia alismoides. The sequence goes on along the minus strand of JAZKJV010002553.1, from coordinate 632,258 downwards.
CGCCGTAATTAGAGGTCATCGCTCGACGGTGGTTCTCGGTAGCTGTCACCTACAGATATCCAGAGCTCTCTCTCTTTTCTGTTGAAATGGCAGATGATGAACAATGGAGGAGGGGATGAGAATATAAAGAGGAGGAAAAGGAAGTTGGAGAAGGGGTGGAGGGTATGGAGTGGTGGAGAAGGTGGAGGCTTGGAGTGGAAGGCAAGTAAGGAGAAGAGGTAAAAGGGTATTAAAACAGATAATTAATAAAATAATATAGTAGAATGCTAAAAATAATTAAAATAATAATAAAATAATAATAATAATAAATCCTAAAATAATAAAATAAATCCGAAAATAATAAAAAAGTGGGGTGACATGTGGTGGATCCTGGAGCTGCCACATGTCGCTCCTAGAAAATTCTAAAATTAAATGTAAAGAAAAATAAAAAAGAAATAACAAAAGGAATTAGATCAAAATGTGGTCAACCCAAAAGTTGTTCTTCTCGACGAGATCTACAACTTTTGTGAAGGTCCAAAAATCAAATGAAATCATCTGTACAAAAATGTATTTGTGGCTGTTACCTTATATGTATAAAATACCACATTTTTCTTTTTGCAAATTTTTTTTGTCATTTTTCAATAAGAGAAAAATTAAAATAAAAATAGAGAAAATGTGAAAAGAATATTTACAACTTAATCTATTTTTTTGGATTTTTAATTATTAGGAAAATGAAATGGTAAAATACATGGACAAAAAGGTCAATATGTACAATATACAAAAGGGGCCCAAAACCCAAGTTTTGCATACGATCTCCGATTTTAATGAAATTAATCTTGTTTTGAAGGTCTCTGAATGCATATTACTATAAAAAGACCTAAATCAGACACTGTATGAGAGAGATATTTACATTTTAAGACTCCTAACTTCAAATTTGGATTGGGGTTTTATTGGTCAATTTTACATGTTAGTATTTTTTTGATATTTTTTTAATTAGTGTTAGTAATATATACATGATGGAGTTGATTTTATTGGATTTGGAGTTAGTATAAAATATATACAAATAGGTCAAATATGGTGAATATTCAGGTGAATATTTACAAGTGAATTGGGCTTCTTATTTAATGTAATATGAATGCTAAAATGCAGATGTTATCAATGCATGCATGAATGCTAATTACACAATATAAGTGGAAATATGCATCTAATTACTTGGGAACAACGCTCTATTTTCAACTTTTAGAGTCATGAATCATAGATTCATCACCCCCCCTATACTTAAACATTGCTCGTCCCCGAGCGACTAAATGAAATGCAAGAGTGAAATGAGATTGGGTTCCATACCAAGGTCATGAACAAAAGTTGAAAAATGGAGTTTGACTCGACCTTTGGATTAATTGTGTGGCGTAACCTTATTGAGATCTGAACTTAAGACCTAATAAACTTCAAGTTCCACAAGTCTTCTATTCAAGACGCCTCAACAGTCAGGTCAGAACAAATCCTCACACGTAAATTTCTGATGACTATGATTCTTACTTGTACTATGTAAGTGATAAATAGCTCTCCACATCAGAAATGGCTAAGAAGAAGCCTCCTCTAACAAGGTAACTCTAATTCTCCAGTCCAGTAACTCTTTCCTCGAGGAGCGGGGTATTCCCTTCTAAGTTCAAGTGCGACCAACTCAAGAGGAGGGGGTAGAGAAAAGAATGGACGGTAGCCAGTGTAGCTACCTATCCCGGGATGCATGACCAGTGTAACCAAATCATCCAGCTGCAGACTTCTTGCTAATATATATACTCCGACAGGCAATATTCTTTTTTTGGCCTGTCTACCTTTTTTTTTGAAGTTCTTGCATTTTTCTTTTCTTTTTTTCTTTCTTTTTTTAGAACTATATACAAGGTGCAGCATGTACATCAGGAGTTTTTCCTCTTGATCTAGTAGACTATCCCTCTTTTGAAGCATTATTGCAACCCACAACATCCCATCCTCAGACGTCAACACCATCAGATAAGGTTGAGATGCACTACCCTCCCTAGAGGAGGACGAATATTTCCACATGTGTGCTACTCCAAGCTAACGGATTCTACCTCCTCACCACCTCATCAATGAAGAGCTACGTGCATTGTGCTTGTCCAAGTTAGGTCACTGTCTGAAAGAATCACGCGTGTGCACGAGATATTCTACTTAGACTAATCAAGATGAACTTGCAGACTCAAAGAATTAAGTCACTTGACCTGAGAAATCTTAACTCTAGTTCCTATAAGGTTCCTCTGAAATTAGGTGGATTAAGGTCAAATCAAGTCCATTCTCAACATCTACTCATAACTTGGTTCAGAACCCACTAGCTTTTCACTTTGCATATGCAAGATATGCAGATGACATGCTATAAATGAAATGCAAGACTTTTTTTTGAAATGCAAGGATGATATGCAAGAGTAAATAAGAAGCCTTTATTTTCAACATTTTTGTTTTATTTTCTGGTATACAACAATTTTTAGTTTGTAATAGTATACAAGTTTTTTTTGGTATACATCCTATTTTATAACAAATCTTACAAGAGTATTATTTACATTTTTTTATACATATTATACAAGTATACATGTAATTGTTTTTCAATTTTTACCCACCCCGTACTTATTGCATAATATATACAAAAACACGTGAAAATACGCAAAAGTACGAGCCATGGGTAAAGTATATATGTAATATATACATGCCCCCTATACTTATCATGTGCTATGTCCTCAGAGCATGAAAAGCGATGAAAAAGACATAGCTCGTGCTAAGCATAGGAGAGCTAAAATTACAAAAGTATATAAGTCGCTCTGCCCCCTATACTTAGGCTCTGGCTAGGGTTGGGCATTGGGCTGGGCCGGCCCGACCCGGCCCAAAACCCGACCCGTATAACCCGACCCAAACCCGAACTCGAAATTTAATGGGCGGACCGTGGGCCCTAAAATGAGCCCATATTGATTAACCCGTTAGCCCGATAGCCCGACCCATTCTAAAGCAAGTATATCCATATCTACCACGGTATAATTATATCAATTATATTCGTGTTCATTCCAAATACCATGTTCTAACTTTAATATCGTTATTCGAGTGTAGAATAAATGCTTAGACACATTAATAATCATATCCATTAGTGGATTGAGGATATTATTACATTAATATACAAGATTATTACATTAATATGCAAGAATGGAATATATGTCCTCAAGTGTTACAACATGTACAACTATAAGTAACCAATCTGTATTGGGTCATAGTGCCCGCATCTACAATAGAATATATAATGGTGAATTGAATGGTGGTTTAAGTCGCCATATTTTTACCACATTTCCAACATACAACTAATATTAAAATCACAAATTGGTTAGCATGCTTTATAGTTTTAAACATGCACACATGCATAAGAAACAACCACACAAATGCAAGAAGAATGGAAGACATGATATTGGTATACATCGGTGTTAAATTGGGCCAGCCCGACCCGAACCCGACCCATTTTGTTTGGGCCGGGTTTGGGCTTGGGCCTAATTTTTGAAAATAAAATGGGCCTAGGCCTGACCCGTTAGCCCATATTCTAAAATGGGCTTAGGTCGGGCCAAGGCGAACCCGACCCGAGCCCGTCCCATGCCCAACCCTAGCTCTGGCAGCCTAAGTGTAGAAGAAGATCAAAAATGGGCGGACGAGGGCAAGAGGGGAAATGATGAATATATACATGGCGGGCATCGGTCCCCGCTATACTTAGGCTCTGGTCAGCCTAAGTATAGGACATGAGTGAGTATAAGGACCGATGTGATCCGGAGGATGTACAGTGAATGGACACGAGTCAATCTCCCCCCTATACTTAGGAAATGGTTATCCTAAGTATAATCACAAAATGAAATGATATGGAGCTGGGGCGAGTGATTCTAATCACTGGGAAGGGAGGGAGAGAAAGTATATACAAGAATGAGAATATACAAGGACTAAGAAGGTTTGTGACGAACCTTCTTGCGGACGCGAGGAGGTGGATAATATACATATGTGTCGTTGTCGGAATCATCCTCAGAGGAATAATAGTGAGGTGTAGGGATCGTCCAACGAGGATCGACACACGGATGCTTGCTTAGATAAGGCTTGAGAACAACCGAATTGAGCTCGCTCATATAAATCACCTTATCCGGACCAGATGAGGACTCCTCAGAAAATTCCTTCTCTGGTGTGTTGAAGGAAATTTTCTTGGTCGGTTTTCTAGAACCTGAATCATTGAGAGGGAGATGAGAGTGACGTGCCTTGAGAGGTTCGGGGGAATATCTCGAGGAATCAATTCTCGACTTCCTCTCACTAGATAGCTGACTAGAAGAGGGAGCAACCGTGTTTTTATGTGGAGTCTATTTAGCCATGTTTTTTCCTTTGAAGGTCCAGGATGTGGTGTGGTGCTGACCATGGGTTCCTCATCAGACAAGTCACCATATAGATTGTAATATTCCTGAAGGGTCAGCACATGTCTTGTGAAGGTGCTAGTGGTCTCAGTTGGCTTGGCATATTTGGGCTTTTGTGTCGGATCATCAAAATGATCAAGGCAATCAACAAAGGTTGTGTCCGACTTAATGATAGCTTCTGGTCGTGAGTCCTCCTTAGAAGCTGTCACGGTGGTGGTGCAAGCAATTGATGAAGTGAAGATGTGGGGAGCCTCAGAACCAACGGTCGTCCGGATAGTCGATATCTCAGGTGTAGCAGAGAGGTGGGACTCATCTACCTCTCGATGGTCATGACTGTCAGCGGATGTTCGGGTCACCTTAGAGTAAAGTATATCAAAGAATGGGTGAGGTCGGAGTGTTCCCAATGCTGAAAAATCGATCTCCCAGTCTCGCAATCTATAGTCTCCTTAACCAAGGCTAAGAACGGCTTCCCGAGAATAATCAGAGACTGGGTGAACTCTCCTCGGTGCTAAATGTCAATGACCGTGAAGTCTACCTGGAGTAGAGCACCTTGGAAAGTAATGATGACTGAAATATTTCCTCTAGACCGTTTGATGGATCGATCAACCAACTGAACTCTCGACTTTCTTATTGTCCTGAGTTTGAGCTTGTCAAACACAGAGGTCGGGAGGATATTTATCAGGGAGTCATCATCGATTCTTTCATGGGTAAAGATAGTGTCTTTGATTTCACATTCAACCCTAGGCAACCGCTTAACTCTGCGGCTCTTGATCTTTCTTCCCATCACCAAGGAGGTGGCCATAGATACTATGTGTCTTTCAGTCCTTGTTCTCTTAGTAGCCGACCTCTTCAGCATCAATTTACTCTTTACAAATCTCTTGAGGTCGGGGAAATGATCTATGGCCTTTATTAAGGGAAGTTTAAAAATCAACTCCTCATCGAGTGCTTCCCTTAGGGTAGGATCCAATTTTTCTAAGTCTTTTTCATTTTTAATTTTTATGGATTTTTCGGATTTTTAAAATTTTTTGGTGTTTTTGGTGGATGAATGACCAGACTCTGGATTGGAGGATAAGTGGTTAGTAGAAGAGGGAGATAGAATGGACTCCAGCTGTACAAACGGCGTGGGTTCCCTGATGCTCGTTCAGTTTTCAACATCAAATATACTTACTTCCTTTTCCACTTTCATACTCAGGCTGGCAGAAATTGAGTGCAATATGTTCACGACATCTCTCAACTCGTTACCAAATGATTCATTTTTCTTGATAAGTCTAGAGATGTCATCCTCCACAAAATTCTCATGACAAATCATGGGAGAGTTATGCTCAATTGGAGGATACTAGTGAGATATTGGGGTTTCATACTCAACATACCTAGACTCTGGCATGTAATCCTAGGTCGAGTATGGACCATCTAGATGGAAAATATTGGTGGGAGCCTCATAATGAAACAGGGACTGATAAGTCTAGCTCATGAGTCCAATCTTGTGAATGTATAGGCTATCTGAATGAAGGATGGTTAATGGAAGCTTGATCACTAAAGTCAACAAGTTTGGGAAATCATGATGTTCAGGCCTCTCCATTCGGGTTGTTTGATCGGCCAAGTTATGCCCTAAGATCAAGTCGGGATGTGTATATGTAAATTGTTGTATGGTCCCTACTTGAGGTAAGAATGAAGTATGTGTGGGCATATAATTTTGCCAATCATCTGTCTCAGTAATGGCTTGCTTTTTATTCGATTCTTTGATTCCTGCAAGCTCTCGAGAATAAGGACAGTCAACCCAAGGTGGAAGTGGATCCGGAGTATTAGAATATGGAGTAGGTGAGCAATACGAAGAAGTGGAAAAGTCAGTCGAAGTTCTGACTTCCTAATAGGGTTGAGGTGGAACCGACCACAGGTAAGGATCTCCTGTGGATGGTGGAGGATATATGGAAGAAGGAGAAGGCGAAGATGAATGGTTTATGGTCGAGGAGGAATGATCAGAGGTTGCAGGGCATGTGGACCAATATCCCGACATCTTGAAGAGAAAATGTTGAATGTAAGGAAGATGAGGTAGAAAATGTGCAATGACGCAGGATAACACACATGGACAGACACGAAGACAAAAGCAAGAGCAAACCCTGAGTTCACACTCAACACGGTGAAGGACCTGAAACCAAGTCCAATTAATCTGTTGATTTTATGTGTGAATTTTCAGACAAGTAGCAAAGGTTACATGGCCTATAGGGGAGTCGGCTAAAAGCCGGATGCGTCTTCCCTGTTTAACCTGTCGCCTTAGATACCAACGCCCTTCCTTTCTTTGCTCCTATCCCAAGTTGATGGATTCAAAGACCATGCCCCTATCTACCTACAAGCAGGTGGAGGCTGACAAGGTTGGAACTTAGCCCCGAAGGGTTGCTAGCAACTTGTCGCGAAGTACCGCTGGTTCACCGCTGACTACCTGTGAACAGGCGGAGGCTACTTGGTACTAGTCAATGAATCTGAAAATATTCAACTCGTGATATTTGCTAGGATCAGTTGGTATGTGATATGGAAGGCGGGGATTTGGGCTCTGCCTTAAGGTGTTCACACACACTCAAGTACCCTCACTTAGCCTGAAAACAAGGTCAGGGTTACTCTCCCGTAAACAAGGGTTAATTTTAATTTTTTTGATCCAATTCAATTAGCAGTCCTGATTTTTGAGATTAGTTGTCACTAATATTAATCTACACAAGCAATCACATCTACCGTCCAGTCCCAATTCCTTTATCCTAGGTTTGAAAATCGAGAGAGAGAATCGAAAAAAGCCGATGCAATCGAGAAAACGATGATGAATGCTCGAGTAAGAATACTTACAGTGCCTCCAGTTCTCTACAATGCGGGATGCAAGACTGAATTGAAATTTTACACTAAATGAATGAAATCGATGAAAAGCCGCTCCTAGACAGACAATTCTATTAACGAGTGAAGAACATATTATTTTTGACTAGATCTGCGGTCTAAGTGCGTCTTTTAAGTGATGTGTGGTCCTAAAAATTATGAGCACAAGCAAATCCTAGAATGGCTTGAGGAGCCGCTAGTGCAAGCCTAGTCTAGAAATTCAATCCACATAGCAGACGGGAACATGGTTCCACTATGTTACACACGTGAACCCAAACGGGAACCCCTGTAAATGCAGACACTTTTTTTTAAGTTACAAAAAATCTTTTTGACGTCCAACAGCTGACTTGATCCAAGAATCGTCGGCCTCCGATGCACTTCGAGATGCGTCGACTTCAAGAAAGCTGCTCCAAGTCCACCGGGCCCTCGCACAAAAAGATAAAAAAATGTCAGAGAGAGATTTATACAGAAATGATCAGAAATATAATTAAATAAAAAAATGGATAATTACACGATGGCTCGGGGGTCAGACTACCCGAGTGAATGGAAAACGTAAATCTAATTTTCTAAAGTGATCCTAAGCCTTTTGTCTCCCCGACAACAGTGTCATTTTGATGTGCCGCGGATCTACCCTATTAATAATGTGTCTAATTGACTATTTCATTGCAGTCGGATAAATCCGGATCGATCAAAAATAACCACACAAATCGATGAATCGTCGAATGAACTAACGCGCGGTTTTATGAGTGGGATTTTTTTTGTTTTTTATGCGATAAAATGCCAAATGCAATGATGCGAAGGAACTACGTTATTAAGAGAATCAACAATTTAGCCAAATTTAATTTTAATGTGAAATTAATCGAAATTGACCAAATTATATTTTTCCTGTAAACCTAATTCAATGATTAATGTAAAATAGATTTTTTGGAATTTTTGAATTTAAAATGCGTACGTGAAAATGCAAACTTTTTTGGGATTTTCATGCAATTTTTCATGCAAATGATATGCAAAAATTATGAAAAATTTACGGGAAGTGAAATATGATGAAATGAAGCGTAATATTGTTGGAATTTTCTGACACTTTGTGAATTTTTTATGAATTTTTTTACTGAAAACAGAGCGACTGTAGGTATTTAATTTCTAATAAATCCACGAAGTTAAATTATCCAGATATTTATTTATCTAAAATAGATATTTCAATAGGGAATCTATAAGAGTTGAAATTTATCAAAAATCTTATTCGTGGATTTAATTAAAATTCAATTACTCAAATCGCTAAGGAATTTATTTTATGCATAAGACAACTCCTAATTGGACGAAATTTGGAATTTATTAAAGCACACTTAAATACATCATTCATAATTTTTTCACAATTTTTGGAGCAATAAATGACTGTACGAATTTCAAAGCTTAAATGGGCAAAATATCACTGATTTTCAATCTCTAATTTTTAATAAATAATCGGATGCTCATAAAAATGTAGATAAATAGACACAAGAAAACAATTAGATGTTCTATAAAATGCTATTTTTTGATTAAAAATTGATGTAAAATGACTATCCAAATTAGCGCTCAAACTCAGGGGTCTCATTGCAAAACAGAGTTGAAACAAAATAACTCCAACTGTGCACCGAGACACTTTTGCAATTAACAGAACAAATAGGACAAAATATGCAATTTTTACACTAATAAAAGAAATAAACCCTTTTCTTTTCCTCCAAGCTAGGGCAAAGGGACATGGGCGGTAGGCCTTGGAGGGCGGAGACATCGGTGGGGCGGCGCCGCTATGCGACGGTTTGCTGCGGGGCGGAGGCGGCTGACATGGTCTATGGCGCGTGAAGGCGGTGCCTGGGGCGGCTGGAGCACTCGCCGACAGAGACGGGCGTTGCACCGCTCACACATCAGACGCGTGTGAGGCGGTCAGGGGTCTGAAGGGCGGCGGTGCCGCCGCCGCCTGTGCGCAAGGAGGGCAGCGCGGGGTTGAACACCTGTGTGCGAGGAGAGCGGCGTGGAGTTTCCTCCCTTGCCTCCCTCTCCACCGAGCAGCGCCGCAGGAGGATGAGGGTATGGGGCACGTGAAGCTGGACGCGGCGCGTGAGGCTGGCAGAGGGGCGACGTGCTTGCGGGCAGCACGATGCAGCGGCGACGCGCGGGCGATGCTGCGTGGGGTGAAGACGGAGCGCGACCGCAGGGGTCGCAGCTGGGCGGGGATGACGTGGCGGTGGAGGTCAGGCCGCGCGACTACCACCGCAGGCTGGGACGACAGTGTGTGGGCGGCGTGAGGTCGGTGGCGCGGCGGCGTGCCTGGAGGTGCGGGACACTAGTGGTAAGTGGGTACGCCTGCGGGGTGGGGATGGTGCCCATCCGCATTGTAGGCGGGGAGCGAGCAGGGGCGGCGTGGCGGACATGAGCGGGTGACGGCCGGTGAGGACCTGCAACTTTTTTTTGTTTTTTTTATTTTGCAATTTTTTGTTGTTGTAATTTTTCTGTAAACAGGAATGATATGAAAATTGAAAAGGTGTAAATGTGGTGATTTGGTGATAGTGATGATGGTAGTGGTGTGATGATGGTGTGATTTATGATGATGAACAACATGCAAAAAAAATTGTTAGATAAAAAAATGACATGGAAAGGAGATGGAGTACTTACCTGCGGTTCACCGGATTGTGGAGCCACGGTGTGCGGCTTTCGTCGTCGCCTCGATCAATGCCCGACGAGGCACCGAGAAGCTAGAGCTCTTCCAAGAAGGAGGAGTGACGAAGGCTGGGAACCTTCGGATCTCGCCGTAATTAGAGGTTGTCGCTCGACGGTGGTTCTCGGTAGTTTTCACCTACAGATATCAGGAGCTCTCTCTTTTCTGTTGAAATGGTGGATGATGAACAATGGATGAGAGGATGAGAATATAAAGAGGAGGAAAGGGAAGTTGGAGAAGGGGTGGAGGGAATGGAGTGGTGGAGAAGGTGGAGGCTTGGAGTGGAAGGCAAGTAAGGAGAAGAGGTAAAAGGGGATTAAAATAAATAATTAATAAAATAATATAGTAGGTTACTAAAAATAATTAAAATAATAATAATAAAAGAATAATAATAAAAAATCCGAAAATAATAAAAAAGTGGGTGACATGTGGCGGCTCCAGGAGCTGCCACATGTCGCTCGTAGAAAATTCAAAAATTAAATGTAAAGAAAAACAAAAAAGATATAACAAAAGGAATTAAATCAAAAAGTGGCCAACACGAAAGTTGCTCGTCTCGACGAGATCTACAATTTTTGTGAAGGGCCGACAATCAAATGAAATCATCTGTACAAAAAAATTATTTGTGGGTGGTACCTTATATGTATAAAATACCACATTTTTCTTTTTGCACTTTGTTTGTCATTTTTCAATAAGAGAAAAATTAAAATAAAAATAGAGAAAATGTGAAAAGAATATTTACAACTTAATCTAATTTTTTGGATTTTTTAGGAAAATGAAATGGTAAAATATAGGGGCAAAAAGGTCAATATGTACAATATACAAAAGGGGCCCAAAACCCAAATTTTGCATACGATCTCCGAATATAATGAAATTAATCTTGTTTTGAAGGTCTCTGAATGCATATTACTATAAAAAGACCTAAATCGGACACTGTATGAGAGAGATATGTACATTTTAAGACTCCTAACTTCAAACTTGGATTGGGGTTTTATTGGTCAGTTTTACAAGTTAGTATTTTTTTGATATTTTTCTTTAATTAGTATTAGTAATATATACACTATGGAGTTGATTTTATTGGATTTGGAGTTAGTATAAAATATATACAAATAGGTGAAATATGGTGAATATCCAGGTGAATATTTAGAAGTGAATTGGGCTTCCTATTTAATGCAATATGAATGCTAAAATGCAGATGTTATCAATGCATGCATGAATGCTAATTATGCAATATAAGTGGAAATATGCATCTAATTACTCGGGAACAAAGCTCTATTTTCAACTTTTAGAGTCATGAATCACAGATTCATCATGGACCCCTCAAAAATCGAGACCATCACCTACCTATGCACTCCTATTAATATAAAAGGAGTTCGTCCTTTTTAGATCATGCCAGTTTCTACCAATGCTTCATCAAGGATTTCTTAAAAGTTGCCTGCCCACTCACCAAACTACTTGAGAAGGAACAATGTTTTACATTCAACGAGGAAGCATTCGACTCCTTCACTCTTCTGCAAAAAATCATCACTAAGGCCCCCATATTACAACCTCCATATTAGACCCTTGAATTTGAAATCGTGAGTGATGCCTCTGATTATGCTGTAAGGGCAGTTTTGAGACAATGAAAGGACGGGAAGCTTTATGCCATCCACTATGTCAACAAGATCCCGATGATGGCCAAAGGAATTATACTGTGACCGAGAAAGAGTTGCTGGTTATTGTATTTTTACTAGAAAAGTTTCGATCCTATATCTTAGGATTACACACCATAATCTACACATACCGGTCTGCTCTAAAATACCTCTTCACAAAGAAAGTTTCCAAACCTAGACTCATTCGGTTGGTACTATTGATCCAGGAATTTGACTTAGAAACTCGAGACAAACTCGGAGCAAAGAATGTCATTGTCGATCACTTATCAAGGCTTCCTTCATCATCTCCACCTATCAACAACATGGTTTCGATTTCTGACACTTTCCCATATGAGAATATAATGTCTGTATCTCAATTTCCTTTGTATGCAGACATCGTCAGTTACCTTGTCACTTCCTCATTACCTGATTGATCCTTATTAAGCATCCATGGCTGAATGGTATTGGTCGAGACATAAAAAAGATAAGACTAAAGCCCAAGCCCAATACTATCATTGGGATGACCCTCTACTTTTCAAAGAGGGCACTGACTTAATATGGAGACATTGTATTACTGAATCTGAATCTTTAGTGTCCTATCTCACTACCACACCTCTGTGTGGAGGACACCACCGGGGAAGTGTACAACTGCTAAGGTGCTACAATGCGGTTTTTATTGGCCTTCGCTATTTAATGATGCCCATCATTTTGCTCAAGCATGCCCTGTCTATCAAACCAATGGCACAATGAGTCGTCGTAACATAATGTGCTTCCAACCAGTTCACATACTCGAAATTTTTGACTCTTAGGACATAGATTTCGTGGGACCTTTTACCACATCACACTGCTATCATCACATTCTTTTGGTCATTGACTACGCCTCCCGTTGGGTTGAAGCCATTCCCACTGACGCTGTTGATAGCGCATTGTTGTCAAGTTCCTGACCAAATTCTTTTCTCGATTTGGATTACTTAAGGTAGTCATTATTGATGGTGGAACCCACTTTAAATGCATCGGTGAAAAGGTTACTTAAGAATAATGGAGTTGAACACCGTGTCTCAACCGCCTACCGCCCACAGACCAACGGAATGTCTGATCTATCAAATCGAGAGATTAAAACCATACTCCATAAAATTGTCTGCTCTGATCGCATGGATTGGTCCCAGCACTTACCATCTGCTCTCTGGGCCTACCGTACAACCTTTCGCACACCATTAGGAATGAGTCCGTAGTGACTTGTCTATGGAAAACCACATCATTTACCTATTGAGATCCACCATAAATCACTTTGGGCAATAAAGAAATCTCATTTGGATTATGATGAGGCTAAAAAAAGAAGATTACTGGATTTGACTAAATTGGAAGAATCAGGATCACAAACATATGATAACAACTTGATCTACAAGAAGAAAATCAAGATATGGCATGGTGCTAACCTTTCGAGGAAAACATTCCAGGAGAATGAAAAAGTGTGGCTACTTGATGCAAAATTAAAATTATTTCCAAGATAGCTGAGATCAAAATGGAAAGGACCATACATTGTAACTCATTTTTTTGACAGTGGTTCAATAGAAATATGTGACCCAAGCACTAAATCCACTTTCAGAGTCTGGAAAGGACCATACATTGTAACCCATTTTTTTGAAAATGGTTCGATAGAAATATGTGACCCAAACACTAAATCCACTTTCAGAGTCAATGATCAAAGATTAAAACCCGTTGTTGAACCTTCTGGTCTCATGCTTGTTGTTGCAACATATATTCTACATGAACAGTCAGCAGTACACATTGCCACGCCGAGGCGTTAAACCATGCATTCTCATGAGTCTCTTCTCATAGGTATCTTTTCTTCTTATTTCTCACATGTTTATTTTTATTGCATTACATTATATAAGTATGGGGGAATGCCTCTATACTTAAAAAAACCAACAAAAACACAAAAATACTTTTTCACATCACTCACCCAATCGGTTGGTCCACTTATTCATTGACTTTACCATGAGGAAATGGTTTCTGATAAGCTTGGGGGAAGGGTGTCATCATATTTTTTAAAATTCCGTACTTTTCAAAATTGCACGTTTATCTTCAAAATGTTTTCCAAAAAACATTTACATCCTCAAAAATCAAATAAAATTTGCAAAATTCCCTCAAAATTTTTATTAAAAAATACATCATAAGATCTTTTAAAAACCACCAAAAATATGCCCTTCTCATTTTTATCCTATTTTTGAGAAACCGGCTCTTCATTGCATAGATTATAAACTGAAGCTGAGTTGACCCTAACTCAGTTACTTCCATCAGAATTTCACTAGGCATGAGTTTTGAGTCTTCTTCAGGTACATATGGACTTTATTCTCTTAGTTCCGCTAACTCTACTAGTGAATGAACTTCTGTATCTAACTAGATCACCTAAGAAACTGGTAGCACTCTTAAACTCTTCATTGGATATTAAACAACTGCACATTCAACTTTGCTTGATTGAGTTTATTTTACGAGATACAGTTACAATCTAGTTGAGGTGAGGAGTTGTCCTCTTGGTTGTGCCAATGCTTGAACTTTGTCTATGGTTAATGAAGGAACTCGACTCAGGAGCAACATAATCTCTCTAGTCTATGTATGTCAGCAAATAAAACAGCATCGTGTCTCAGAAGTCATTATTAAATCAATACTACCTTTTAGTTGGACATGTGAGCTCACGACGAGCCATTATGCAATAAATATTATTGCAAATATCATTTCTTGATATGAAATTAAGACTAACTAATTTGCATAATAGGTCCCTTAGTACAATTAAAGTTATGTACCATGGCTATCTTAATGATTATATAGTTGAGTCAATTGTTGAATCATAGAGGTATGAATATCTAAAGAGTTAGATTAATGACTCATCAAGCATCGTCAATTGATTATTAATAAAGGATCTCCAACCTTGGAAGGAGATGGAAATCCTTTCTCTAAATGTTGATATCTGACCAACCTCTAGATGCAGGTCCTCTGCATAGGAATAGAGATTTAGAGGTGTCAGATTAGCTATGTCAAAGAGTTGACCTAACGAGATTAAGATAAACAAAGACCTATGTCGTATGCTGTCACGGTATAGGCACACATCCTCTGACCAAAAACAGATGTGTTACTATATGTCTGAGTATGTACATTTGACATACCAATAGATTGATTACCTAATCAAGATCTATTCACCAGCGTCTTGGTGTGCATACAAGGGCATATGAGTAATACGATCTCTCAAAGGGATCATATAGAATCATTTACTGAACTGGAATACATGAGCTCACTCATGAGATATTGGGAAGAATCAAATTCTATGCACGGTCGTCTCACTTTGGAAGCTTGACTGAATTTGTAGGTTTGATATATGCTTTTTGGAAAGTATATGATCAGCACCTAGGTATGATATATGCTTTTGGAAAGCATATGATCGATACCAACTTCCAATAGTCAAATGAGAAACTTTATGATAAAATCCTGAAGTAGACTATAAAATTGATCTAATCCTTCAGGTTTATTTTAGGTCTTTCATATGCAGGATGTGCAAAATTAGGAATACTTGAGGGTGACGTGATCATAAACGATAGTATAACCATGACCCTTCCATTCCTAAGGAGTCATGAAACATGTCTAGATTTTAGTGAGTCCTCTCAATAGAGAAGTGATAAAATCTTGGTCCAGTTATTGGATAGTGATCTGAATGTAATTCAGATGCAATAAGAAGATTGGATCTACAACCTTGATTAAGCATCCATGGGAGTCCCCGAGATCTGGATTTGATATTTGATCTCAATATCTAAGTCACTATACGTGGAACAATACAATTGCTCTGTCCTTATCTCCAAATATCCATGGAGAAAGCACATTATCCTTGAAAGCGTTCAAGGACAATTTCATTATTGATATACATATTCGAGCATTGAGAAAATTGATAATTAAATGTGATTTATTTATCTTGAATGATGTGAATTTGATTCAAATTATAAGGATAGTTATCTAAGAAAATTAAATGTGATTTAATTATTAAATATGTGAATAATGTGAATGTGATTCCTATTATTTAGGCACATGAGAATAGAGATCCAAGATGACTAAATGTGATTTAGTTATCATGGATATTCTAAGAATAATGTGGACATAACTATCCATGTTAATCATTTGTATTATAAATGTGATTTATAATATATAAGAGAGAGAGCTATTTGTAAATAACATTTAAATTTAAATGTTTATGTGAAGTGGATTCTTATTTAACAATTAACTGAAAATGTAATTTGCATTTTTTATTTTGGGGTGTAAGTGTGATTCACAATTTTCCAATGAAATGATTGCAATATTCACAAAATAATTATGAATTATTTTTATAGAATAATTTACAACAAGTGTTGTTGTAAATATTGGAGATTTCCATGGAATAATGTAATGTCATGAGATTACATGAGATAGCCACCTTCCTACTTGGGAGGGTGGGTGGCCACCAACTCCCATTAGGAAAGGGTAGTCGTCCCCCATCCCCCTCTTATGAAGAAGGCAATCTCCATTCCATGAATCTTCATGCTTGATTGATTTAATTTGAGATTAATTTATATTTATTTTCAATATATATTTAATCTAAATTAAATTAATTGTTGTTGTGTTTTTACAACAAAATCTTGGCCATTGAAAGAAGTACAAATAAATTTCGTCCATTGATTTTGTGTAGCCCATGGATTGTGATCCACGGACTCCCAAAATACTGTTTACGAAGAGGAAACCTTGCTCTTTAAGATTACAACAATTACAACGGCTTATGCTCTCTCTAATTCTCTACATGTCCTCTATCTCATTATGGTCGTCCACCATGGAGCCTTAGAGAGTCGCCATCACCGCATCATCATCGTTATGTTGCCGAATCGTTTTCTTGGGGATCTCCGTCTCCTTTCACCTTTATTGTGAAGAAGACGTTGGATCTCGTAATATAAGATCATGAGATTCGTCACTTAGATCACCAACATGGACTCCGAGGAGCACGCATTTCATCAATACGCTTGCAATCGTTTCTTCTAACTGATCGGACTTGAGACAGGAGGTCTCTTTATTTGGAGACTAAATCACAACCATGCTTTAGGAGGTAAAACAAATACTTATTTGTGATTTAGATTAGATGATCTTAGAAGTGTTCTTGGATCATGTGGTTTCATCATATTATTTTTTTAAATTTTGCTGCCCAGAGAAACTAGTGCGACTAGTCACTCCCGATCACATACGATGCAATCCTTATACTTTTGTGATGCTATTAAGTATTTTTCCATATCCTTCAAGTGGTATCAGATCCAGGTCAGAGGTTTCGGATACAATCCATAAACCTTGGACGACTGGGGCTCATTAGGTTTGTGATTTTTTTGCATTTAGTTCACGAAACCCTATTTTGTGTTATTTTTTCACCATGATTAAATTGTTTAAACTCAAAATTATCACTTGGATTATTTTCCCCATTAAATAAGGAAACCATGGGGGGTTTGAGTTTGCATGTTTTGGAATCTGTTTGCTCAAGTTATAATCTTTTTAATGAACATGTATCAATTGTTTCAGGGATGGCGAATCTAGACGTAATGAAAGAGTTAATTATAGTTTTTAAATGCCTATAAGTGTGTGAAAATCACTTGACTTATTTTGTACATTTAATTAGAAAACTATAGAAATTTATTTTTCTTGATTTGGATTTAAATTTATCGAGATATGCTAATTTTAGTAAGTGAGGGTCACTTCTGAAATTTACTTTCCTAATAAAAAATCATGTGATCGTCATTTAATCAATTAGTGAAAATTAATCATTAATTTCCCAAAATAGTTGTTGATAAATAGTTTTTGAAATATTTAAAGATGATTATTTTCTTAAATGACATTACCTTAACCAAAACTGATTAGATAGGATCTAGATCACAATTGGGTACATGAACCTTCCGACAAACATAGTTGCTTGAATAGGATTGGGGATTTCTTTAGCTAATCTCCTTATAATATTATCAAAATGGTTTTGATGATTATTATATATGGTATAACTTTGGTTGAAAGACAGACTATCATTTCAAGTATAAAATGATCAATTCACATTATCCCGACCTGAGGCGGATATGGTGTCTAGTCGGGGAGCATTGGGTAGCAGGTTACTCCATGAGTGGTCTATCCCACTCCTGTCGCTAGTGGCCATGACAACAGGAAAGGAAGGGATAATGTTTAAAGGGATCATGATGTATTTGTTTAATTAATAAAATTTGAATAATATGTATTTGAGATAATACTATATTTTAAGTAACAATAAAGAATGTTTGTTGGATATTAATTGGATCATTGATTTAATGTGATTAGATTAGTTAGAATCCATTTAAAATTAAAACACTCTATTATGAACAGAGTTGTTTTTTTACTTGGAATAATTGATTATGTGAATATGATTCATAATAATTAATTAGAACTTGAACATGATATGGAGGATCACATAAGTGACATCCATGGTCTCCTGTCATGATGAAGGGTTCTGTGGCCAAAGATTGTATGTAGGAGACTTCTGTCCGATGTAATAGCTCCTGCATACAAGTGCATCTGGACCAGACTCTTTGTTTCTCGAAAGAGTAAGGTCATATGACCCCAATATCAGGTCCTCATATTATTAGGGCAATATTGGATTGTGCATAGCGAGTGCTATTCCCATTGATGGTTGATTCAATTAGTGACGGGTCAACATCACCTTATGGTGATGGGATCGGGTGTTAAAAACCGAATTGGGAATGCATGTTGGACTTGTAAGGCATAATGAGTTCCCACTTCTTTTAATCCGATTTAGAAGTTCTCGTATTATTGGGATGTGACAAAGATAAGGAAGGAGATCCCAGAACTTGCTTGAGATCTGATGGTAAGTATATCTATTACAGTGAAAGTGATTAAAGGAATAAACTTTCAGTGTTGACAAGGCAAGACAACTTTGATATAAAAATTCATATCAAAGTAATATATATATATATATATATATATATGCAAAATTTATTATTTGAGATAAATCCTCATTGAACACATTCAATACTATACTCTATAATAACCAGCAAATTCTCATGAATTGGATTCATGATCAAGATGTTGCACTTGCAGTTGGACACATAATGTATGTGGTTGCAACGTGGAAGTTTCCTTGTAATAATGAGGAATAACAATTAAATAGAGAATAGGACTACAACCCTAGGGTTTGTATGTCTTTATACTCTTGATCTCTCATCGAGTGTGCTTTGAAAGTATCATGTTGATGATGATTGTAATTATCGAAAATACTTATAAAATATAAGAAGATGTTTTAGCATACATATGTGATCTTGACATTTACTCATGAATGACATGGTTCACTGCAACATGCAGAATGGTGGCTCTATACGAGATGATGTATTCAAAATGTTTGAGTACCTACCTGAACCAAAAGTCTTTTAGAGTTTAGATGGATATAAATATGATGAGTGTCATCATTCTACTATATATACTCAAGTCATTCATGAAGCTTCATAATATCCATATTGTATAAATTAAATGAAGCATGTATAAATGTTGGCATACTCTTATATGGAAATCCTTTGTCTTAAGTAATGGTTGTTTATAGATGAAGAAACCATAGTGGAAGCATGGACCTGACCCATGTAAGAAGGAAAGTTATAGAGTTGACCGATGTAAGAAGGAAAGTTATAGAGTTGGATGAATGTCAATACTGCAATAAGCAGGTGTACTGATAATGTGACTATCTAGACTATCTTGGATCCTTAGAAAAGGATCCAGATAGTACATCGGATTAATCTATATATACATATCATAATTGAAATTGACTTACTTATTGGATAAGATTAAAAGTCTAATAATTATATCTCATTCTTCTAATAGCACTTATAATTGGTAGTATATGTTTTGGAAGATTGAAAATTTTGATCTTAAGGTTTAATAGTCATCCACATGGATATTGATGCAATTGTTGCAACAATCTCTATTGGATACATAGACTTCACAATTTCAGCGGGAGAGTCCTTAGTCTTAGAGAATGCCTCTATAACCTAGATATTAGAATACACTCACTATTTATTTCTAAATGTTGGAAATAAACATGAATTTTGGAATAGACCTATCATAAAGAGTTATGATGGATATATTTTAGATTGTAATCTGATATATGAAGGACTATGCTAAATTAGAATATTAATGAATGATTCATTAACATTTCTAATACGGAAAATATAAAACCTTAAAAGATCAATAGGAGGATGAAGATCATTTGACAATCATCTGGCATCAAGCCTTAAACATATGTATGTTGATGAGATCAATAGACTAGTAAGAGATGAAACTTTAGAATGTCTAAAATTTCAAATCTTAAATACTTGTGAATATTATATTCAAAGTAAAATGTCCAATGCACCCTTCTCTAGGAATGGTGCAAGATGTTAAGATATTCAGGATCTCATATATATTGATGTATGTGGATCATTTATATCATAATAAACTTTAATGATATGTGATATTTATTGATGATTATTTATGATATGAGATTTATTCTCTTCACCTTAGAAACCTTTGAAATGTTCAAAGATTTCACAATTTTGGTTTATAACCAAAATTTGATTTAACCTAGGTAGCATGTACCTATTAGATAAATTCAAGGAGTACCTTATGGATATATGAATATTATTTCTATCTCACTCCTCCTAATACACCTAAACTCAATAGAGTTGTAGGGAAATTTAATTAGATCATGTGTGACATGGTTTGAATAATGATGAATCTTAGCATAATTACCTCTTAGTTTCCAGGTATATATGTAGTAGAGACTACAATATATATCCTTAATAAGATTCCATGAAAATCTAAACCTGAACTCCGTCATAAGCTAAGGTTTGGAACTTAGCCTTGTGTTGGACACTTGAGGATTTAGGGTTACTTGATCCATAACTTTGTTATGGATGCAAGTAAGCTGTAATCTAGCACCA
Source organism: Ottelia alismoides (assembly GCA_037367405.1). NCBI lineage: Eukaryota > Viridiplantae > Streptophyta > Magnoliopsida > Alismatales > Hydrocharitaceae > Ottelia > Ottelia alismoides. The sequence continues at coordinate 611,674 of JAZKJV010002553.1, read as the reverse complement.
GAGAGTGATGCTTCATTAGGAAAAGAAATGATGGATACCTACTTTGTGACCTTGAGATTCTTAAAAGATTTCATATCTGAGAATGCGATTCTTAGAGGATGACTTTCTTGAGAATCAGAATGAAAATGAAGTGAAGGAACTCATTTAATCTTGAGATAATGAGTCTTCTAAAATCGGAAACTATAAGTACAATTAAAGATGAAATACTCATACCTCTTCAAATGAGTTTGAGGATGGATTCCATGTGTCAGATAAATCTGACATTGATCTTGCTTCATATGAAGAAACTTCTGAAGATCATGATATGGAAAGATGGATGTTAGAAATAAAGTTTAAAGTATACTTCATATACAAGTGCTGTATATGGACCCTCAAAGATCCACCTATGTGAGTAAGACCCGTTAAGGTATAAATGTATCTTCGAGAAAAAAAGAGAACCTGATGAAAAGATAGAGACCTTCAAAAGCACGGATCGTAGCTATGAGCTATAGTATAAATGTGATTTATAATATATAAGAGAGAGCTATTTATAAATAACATTTACAATTTAAATGTTGATGTGAATTAGATTTACATTGGACAATTAATTAAAAATGTAATTTACATTTTTATTTTGGGTTGCGAATGTGATTCATAATATTCCAATGACATGATTATAATATTCACAAAATAAGCATGAATTTTTTTGTAGAATAATTTACAACAAGTATGATTGTAAATATTGGAGATTTCCATGGAATAATGTAATCTCATGGGATTACCTAAGATAACCACCTTCCTACTTGGGAGGGTGGATGGACACCAACTCCCATTAGGAAATTGTGGCCACCCCCCTCTTTTGGAAGGAGGTAGTCTCCATTCGATGAATTTCCATGCTTGATTGATTTAATTTGGGATTAATTTATATTGATTTTTCAATGTATATTTAATCTAAATTAAATTAGTTGTTATTGTGCATTTACAACAAAATCTTGGCCATTTAAAGAAGCATAAATCGATCTCATCTAATTATTTTGTGTAGAATTCATGGACTCTCAAAATACTAAATAAGAAGAGGCACACCTTGCTTTTCAAGATTACAACAGTTACAACAACATATGCTCTCTCTCTCTCATTCTCTACACATCCTCTCCGTCTCTCTCATAATGGGCGTCCACCATGGAGCCTTAGAGAGATCTGTCATCGTTGCAGCAACGTCGTTATGCCACTGAATCATTTGCTCATGGATCTCTGTCTCCTTCGATGCGCCTCGCTCATGAAGAAGATGTCAGATCTCATGACAAGATTAGGAGATTTAACGCTTGAATCATTAACATGGGCTACGAGGAACACACATTTCATCAATGTGTTGGCAAGCGTCTCCTCCGTTGGATCGGACTTGAGACAAGAGGTCTCTTTGTTTTAGAGGCTCGATCGCAACCACGCTTCAAGAGGTAAACCTAATACTTGTTTGTGCTTTATATGAAATGATCCAAGAAGTGTTCTTGGATCATGTGGTTTTATTGGACTATTTTTTTTAAATTCTGCTGCTCGGAACAACTAGTGCGACTAGTCGCTCCCGATCGCATACGATGCGATCCTCACGTTTTCGTGATGCGCTTAAGAATTTTCCTATATCCTTCGCATTAATGCCAAACCCAAAGTAAAAACACCACAAAAAGGAATACCACAATACAAAAGAATGCTAAATATCACCAATTATGCGAAAATGTGCAACGTAAAACAATGAAAGAAGATCTACCAAATAAGTCTACTCCACCAAAAAGCCAAGGCAACAGTCCAATGATGCTACCTAATCTCTTAAAAGAGGCCAAAGAGGCCTAGGATTATGCTCTACAAAAGGAAAAGAATGAGAGAAATGGACCAAAAAGGTCTACAGAAAACCCTAAAAATTAAGTCCCATTCTCCATCTAAATTGCTCCCTATTTTTTGCTGACATGCTTAGGTGGAAAGAGATTATGCCTGAATTCAAGTGAGGTCCGAGACTATAGACATAGGGAATAATTCAATACCTTGATAGATTGTTCTATTGTCTCGTTCTCTCGACTTATGAAAGCTAAAACATCAATAACACTATTTATATCCACTAAAGGTGAAAGAGAATATTTGTTGATGAGGGAGGATCTGACCTGGTAAACTTTCTGAAACCATTCGATTTTATTTGAATTGAAACGTTGTTGAAACTGCAAACTCGAGTCAAGTCGATATTTCAAACAAATCTTTAATCCATGCTTCGACTCTACTGAAGTTGGTGCATTTGTGTGGTTGGGATATGAAAACTCAAGACTTTGTGGGTATGTCTGTTGCAAACTCTCACCTACTCATCTCGACTATTTCCTCTTCCTTCATTATGTTTTATCTTATTCTTACTCGAGACTAGCAAGATTTTAAGTGTGAGGGTGTGATAATTACATTATATACTGGTATAATATGCTCAAATTAGGTGAAGAATAATCACAATGATTGATTTATATACTTCAATTACACATAATTAACATCTTATTTATTCCATACACACTACGGAGAAGACTGCCTTAATTACATAGAGTCGATCAAACCCAACATACATCGACAATGTATAATGATATATACGGATAAAATATTCTTGAAAATCTCAATTTACATGGTGAGATTATATTTAATACTAAGATTAATGTTCATCCCTATTAAATCACCAAAATATAACTTAAACAATTATATATATAATTTAAACAAATCATATTTACAATTATTATATTAGGGGAGAAAACAAATTCCATTGGATTTATATATAATATTAAAATTAATCAAAAGAACATCACATTGTTACAAGTAAATTGCTAAATCTATTTCCCTTAACATTTTATATGGGATGGAAAACGGGAGGAGAGTTTGTGCAAAATGCCCAAGCATTTCCCAAGTGCATAGAGCACCTCACGTACACCTTCTCCATGCACTCCTTCCCCATGCATGTATTTATTTTTCTATCTTTATGTGCATGAGATAAAGGCTCTCTTCAATTGCAGGATATATCTATAAAATGGGAGTCTACAAGTCCGTTGTAGAAGACTCCCCAAGCAACTCCCTTCCCCGACTCTCTTCTCCCACATGTGAAGTCTCTCTCGCTAAGCCTCTCTCTCCACGCATCTCCTCCCAGCCCATCTCTTCTTGATTCAAAGCTCTCTGCTCGATCTCCCACTCACAGTCGATGCCACTCGTATGAGGTGTTGCCCCTCCAACCTTCCAACCCACACGTCACCATCTCGTGCAGAGCAACTCATGCGCCTTCCTCACGCTTCTTCTCCTCGCACGCGGCATGCAAGCGCACACCTCCTGCTTGTCACTCTTTGTGCGGCCAAGTATCTTCATAACCGTCTTCGGGTAACTGACTCCATCACTATCATCATAGTCATCGTCTCCGATCTTGATTCCGAAAGCCCCAATAGAGAAGCCTTCATCCCCCATTCTTATTTTGTCTCTTGCATTTTTTATATTAGTGGGTTTGATTAAATTGAACTTGAAAGCATCTTTATTTTGAAAGGTTCCTTCTTAACTCTATATTTTCTTTAATACATTGCAAGTTTACTTTCCATTATTTTGTTATTGCAAATGTCATCTTATTTCTTCTATCTTAATTTGCATTCATCCCCAATTTTCTTATTTAGTTGCAATCATACCCTTACTTATTTTCTTTTTCTTTAAGTTCTATAATTTGTTTTCCCATAGATTACATTTTCTTGTCAAGATCTCTTTAACATAATTTTTCTTTCATCACAGTTGATTAAAATTCGAATTAAGTTGAATGAAGAATAAATATCGCAAATTACTTAGTCCCTGTGGATTCGATCCTCTACTTGCAGCATACATCTTCTATAGTCCGATCATGCTTGTAGTTGTAATTTTATTTGCTTGATTATGATTTTTCATAGAACAATAAAGACATGGTAAAAATACCTTCTGAAACCTCGTAAAACCACATCAACGATGACAACAAACCCTCCAGTGAATTCTAGAGAAGATTGAATTCTAACCTTCAGGAGGTCGTCATGAAAGAATTAAAAAATGATGTGATACGGGATTCATATATCCATATCTTATTCAAAATGAGTGAGTCCCTTGCATGTAGTGCTCAAGAAATTAGGGATCACCATCGTGAAGAATGACAAAAGAGAGGAGATTCCGACCAAAGTACCCACTTCTTAGCGAGTGTGCATTGACTACAGAAGATTGAACCTCACCACCTAGAAAGACTGCTTTCCACTTCCCTTCATTGACCAGATTCTTGAGAGATCGACCACGAAGAAATATTTCTTTTTCTTGGACAGGTACTCTAGATATAATCAAGTGTCTATTGCTCCTGAATACTAAGATAAGGCCACGTTCACATGTCCATTTGGGATGTACATCTTTCATTAAACGTCGTTCAGACGATACAACACCCCAGCAACATTCCAGTAATGTATGCTTGCAGTTTTCGCCAACATGGTGGGTAGTTTTCTAGAGGTTTTCATGGATGATTTCTCGGTCTATGCATATTCGTTTGATCAATGTTTTGATTACTTGGATCGACTTATGCGAAGGTATTCCTAAGTTAATCTTGTGCTCTCATTGGAGAAGAGCAACTTCATGGTGACAGAAGGGATCGTTCTAGGTCACGTTGTATCAAAACGTGGCATGGAAGTTGACCCAACCAAACTGGAGGTGATTTGTAAACTTGAGCCACCAACTACCATCAAGCAAGTACGATCGTTATTAGGGCACATCGGTTTCTACTGATGATTTATCAAAGATTTCAGCAAATTGGCCCAACCGTTGACTGAATTGTTAGGCAGTGAGACAAATTTCATTGTTGATGATTGTGTTGAACTGAATGATTTGATCACTCAGGCCCCTGTCTTGCAACCACCGGATTGGACACTTTTGTTCGAGATAATGACATATGCATTAGATTATGCCATCAGTGCAATATTGGGACAGAGGAAAGATAACGTGCCATTTACGATTCACTACGCTAGCATAATTCTAGATGAAGCTCAAAAGAACTATACAGTTACAGAGAAAGAGCTACTAACGATAGTTTTTACGTTGGAAAAGTTCAGATCCCACCTCCTTGGGTCCAAGGTGATTATCTATACTGACCACTAGGCCATCCGATACAACAAAAGAAGGACACCAAACCACATCTCAGCAGGTGGATCCTTCTGCTCTAGGAGTTTGACATTGAAATACGAGATAATCCTAGAGTCAAGAATGTGGTGGCCAATCATTTGTATAGACTTCCCGATCCTGAAGCTCTTGAGTCGAACCTGCATGTTATTTATTTAATGATTTTAAATGGCTTTATTCTAAGTTTAATATTGAAATGTGATTTATGTAATATTTACAAATATATAAAAATATAAAAGAGCTAAAGATACAACGAATACATATAATGATTATTGTATACATGCATATAGTACAATAGGGACCCAAAATCGAACTTTTGCATCTCAACTCTAAATTAAATGAAATCACTTTCATTAAACATATAATTTAATTTAGAGTACAATAAAGTGAGTTTGGTCAAATTTGAGTTCTTACGGAGAAGATATGGATCTGCGAAGTTCTGGTTATGACTTTTTCATCTATATGTCCTAGTCATATTGTACCTTATTTTTATGTGCGATTAATTTTATCTTTTTCTTTGTATTTTTATATACATTTTTGGTGTTGAAAGTATTTTTATTTGAAGTATGTATGCATGTGTATAAATTAGTGTAAATTTTAGCTATATACAATGTACATATCACTCAGGGTTTCTAGGTGACAATGTGGTTTTGTATGTATTTTTATGCCCTTGTCTTTCTCTAATTTACTACTTGTCGACCAAGTCAATATTTGCTTAGTCTCAAGGTTTAAGGCCAGTCCATATTTGCAATACTTCCTTTATTTTTTTCTTTTCTTTATTCATTTATTTTTTTAAATACATGTAATTAAGCACTATTTACAAGCAAAGGTCAGAGTGTTAATTTGTACAAGTTAGCAATATGGACATAGAAATATATAGGGATTTAAAGATAAAATAAAAGAATAAATGTGAATGAATGGGTATTTATCACCCACAATATTTATTCCCAGTCCCTAGCAAACACTTATTAGGAGAATAAGTGATGAAAAAAGAAAATAAATAAAATAAAAATAACTAAGATAGAATGATCTTGATTTTTACACTTATCCTTACAAAATCAAAGTTTGGAGCTCAATTAAGACCCTTGGATTATTGATGTGTTCAGAACCATGTTAAGGTTAGACTTGTGACTATAAAACCTCTAAATTTTTTACTCCTTTGTCCAGTTTAGTTCACAACCTGATCAGAACCATTCTTTCAGACGTATATTCTTGTAACCTTGAAGTTATAGATATCTTATATGTGAATTGTGTTAGTTCTTCCAAGACAAATAAATGAAATATCCAATTGTCTCCTTCTCTATTAACTCATCCTCAGGGAGATGAATATGTCCTTCTGAGTTCATGTACATGCTAATGCACAACAAAGTATGGAGAAGTTGGAAGAAAGAGAAAAGAAGTGGAAATTGACCAGTGTAGTCAAATTTCCGTGTGAAGCTCAACCATTGTAACCAAGTTTTCACCTAGAATTAGGCCTTTTCTGAAGCTCAATGTTTTTGGAATTTTCGGTAGAGACTTCATTTGCATATTTCTTTATTTTAGTATTGCACTGCATACTTATTTTGCCCTGACAGATATAGAATCTTTTATTCCACTCATGTTTTTAGGTCTTGGAAAAATTGTTCTAGCAGACCATTCCTCATCTGAAGCTTTATTCGAATCCGTTCTCCGATCGTTAGATGTACATGCTACCAGAGAAATAACATGTTGAAAAATTGATTTCAGCAATCCCCAAGAATGGTTCTTGATCCACCCTTGATGAAGTGGCCTAGTACCATCCAGACTTAGACTCCCAGATATTTCAAAAACCCATCTTGGTTGAGATAAGTGATGAGTGCGAGGTTTAAAGTCAAACCATTATCTCAAAAATCATACGAATGACATGAAATGTTCAATCACATTGAATTGACTCATGAACTCAATCTCATAGAACCTAAAGAATTAAGTCATAATGATATGAAGCATCTCAATTCCAGTCCTTAACAAGTTCCCATGAAATATGTGGATTAAGGTCTAGACCAAGCTCCAATCTTTGGATTTTATTCAAACTTGTTCAATTGTCAAAATCATTCATAAAAAAGCTGATGCAATGCAAGAAAATATTTTTATGAAGATATTTTCCGGTTTTGAAATTTTTATGGGGTTTTCAAAGAATTTTGCAAAAAATGTGGGATTTTTTATTTTTCTAAAATTTTAAGTATTTTGGGGTTTTGCAATTTTTATAGATTTTTTTGAAAAAGGAAAAAGAAATAGAGTAAGTGTGTTAGTGCCATCTTTTATGAGTATATTATGAACAATTAAATTGTTATATACCATGACTCAATATATATTAGACATATTTATTGAAAAATATGAAATTACGAATTATGGATAAAGTATATACAACGTATATATGACCCCCCTGTACTTAACTTGAACTATATTCTCATAGTGATGAAGGAGAAAAAGGAAGACAAACTCGTCCTGAGTAAAGGAGAAGTATAATATCAATAACTCAGTGAAAGAATGGGAAGTCGGTCATCTCCCCTATACTTAGGACTAACTAATCCTAATTATAACATACCATACACAAAGTTGGGGTGATCGAAGGTTAGAATGTACGAAATCATCTGCTCGGTCGGTCTCCCCCTATAGGGTAAACCATCCCTAAGTATAGACGGGACATCAATAAATTGGAAGACAAGTGAGGGATCAAAGAATGAACACTCGAGTCAATCATCACCTCTATACTTAGGATGAATCTTATTGTAAGTATATCATTGATGAAAGGGATGACTAAATATATAGAAGAATAGGAAAAAGAGAAAAAATGAAAAGAAGAAAAGAAGAAGATATTTTGGGTTTTTTCTATTGGTCTGATCTGGCATACAGATGCTCTTCTTGATAAATGATCGGAACTTAATAGAAAACGAATAGGTTGATGTCATGCTCAGGATATGGTTTTAACAGTTGACCGTTGAATACAAAAGGTTATGCGTTAGATGACAATCCTGATATCACAATGCTACAATTGTCACATATATTTTTTGACGATGAACGGTTGCTCTCCACTTTCCTAGAAATGGCCTTTACTTTACATCAAACAACCATACCTTCTTGTTTAGCTCAAAGGTCTTTCGTCTGATATGCTTGTCATGACATCACTTGACCTTTTCCTTGTACATTAGGTTGTTGTCGTATGCAAAGTGTCTGAATTCTAACCGGCGATTCAGGTCCAATTTCCTATTTTTCTTGGTTTTTTCCCCGTCCAAATTGCATACATCGATTTCCCACAAGGATTTAGGAATTAATTCCACAGGAAAATGGCAAGGCTTACTGTGGACAAGGCAATAGGGAGACATGCCAAAGGAGACTTATACATTGTCCGATAAGCCCAAAGAATTGAGTTAAACAACCATAACAAGTTATTATGATCAGGACATACAAGTTTCTACAGAATTGTTTCGATATTCATGTTTGAACACTCAACCATGCCATTAGTCTGCGGGTAGTATGGAGATGAGATACAACGTTCTATGCCATATTCCTTGGTCAGCTTCATGACCTTTTTGTTTATGAAATGGCTTCTGCCATCCAATATTAATATTTTCTGAGTCCCAAATAATACAATGATGTTTTCTTTAAAGAACTGACAATAGTGCGACTGTCAACGGCTTGGGCAGGGATATACTCCACTTATCGATAGATATAACCAACAACCAATAAGATGTACTCATAGCCCTGACTGATCAGAAATATTCCCATGAAATTGATCCCCCATACACCAAAGACACATGAAATCTGAATTTAATTGAGTGGCATGGTGTCTTGAGAACTATTTGTGCTACCCGTCTTCTGACAGTTAGTACATCTTTTGACATATTCAATAGCATATTTGAAAAGAGTCGTCCACCAGAGTCCACTTTGAAGAACTTTGGCCGTTGTTCTCTTGACGGAATGGTGTCCACCAGATTCTAACTTATGATAGTGGTTTAGAACACTCATGTGCTCCTCCTCAAGAATGTTCTTCGCTAGATGTAATCTACACCTTCACGGAATAGATATGGATCCTCCCACAAGTAAAAGTGTATTTCGGACATAAACTTGTCTGTTTTCATATTTGGCCAATCTCAAGGAATTTCCATATAGAGAAGGTAATTGCTGATATTGGCATACTAGGGGAGCAAGGTGACTGGCAATATAGATTTGTTTGGGAAGGTCTTTATGATTGGAATCAGGTCCTGCTCAAGAGTCCCAATTTTTGTTATTCTAGAAAGGTAGTTCATCACCACATTTTTAACTCTAGGTTTGTCTTGTATCTCATGGTCAAACTCCTGAAGTAAAAAGATCCAAAAAAAGTAAGCGTGACTTGGCATCCTTCTTGCTATGTAGGTACCCGATGGCAGAATGCTCGGCATATATAATCACTTTAGAGTCGAGAAGATGCGACCTGAATTTTTCTAGTGCAAAAACAATAGCTAGCAGTTCCTTTTCTGTCACTGTGTAATTCCTCTGAGCTTCATCCAAAGTTCTGCTAGTGTAGTGAATAGCAAATGGCCATCCATTTCATCGATGCCCCAACTCAACCCCGATAACATAGTCTAAAGCATCCATCATGATCTCAAATGGAAGAGACCAACTCGGTGACTATAGGACAAGAGCTTGGAGTACTCTGTCATCTATAATTAATTTAGTGTCCTTTCTTATAAGTTCAATCAACGGTCGAGAAATCTTGCTGAAATCTTTGATAAATCTTTGGTAGAAACAGACATGCCCCAAAACGGTCAGACTTGTTTCAATGAAGTGGGTGGATCAAGTTTAGATATAACTTCCACCTTGTCCAGGTCGACCTTCACACCTCGCTTGGGGATGACGTGATCCAACACAATTCCTTTAGTCACCATAAAGTGAATCTTCTCCCATGAAAGCACCAGATTAACTTCACAACATCTTTGAAGTGCTCAGTCTAAATATGATAAGCATTGATCAAATATATTGTCGTAGATCGAAAAATCATCCATAAAGACCTCAAGGAAACTGTCCACTATGTCTGCAAAAGCTGCCATCATACATCTATGAAATGTAGTGGGGGTGTTACACAATCCAAATGACATGCGTCCAAATGCATACGTCCTAAATGGACATGTGAAGGTCATCTTATCTTGATCTTCAGGAACTATAGCAACTTGGTTGTATCCATAATACCCATCCAAGAAATAGAAATATTCTTTTGGCGCTAGTACTTCAACGATTTGATCAATGAAAGGCAAAGGAAAGTGATCTTTCTTGGTCACTAGATTCAAGCATCTATAATCAACACGGATGAGCCATGAAGTAGGTACTCTGGTCAGAATATCCTCTCTTTTGTATTTCATTACAACAACGACCCTCATTTCTTGGAAATAACATGTAACAGACTTACCCATTTTGAATCAGAGATGGGATAGATAAACCCTGCATCGCACAAGTTCGTGACTTTTTTCATCACGATCTCCTGAAGGTTTGGGTTCAGTTGACACGGAAATTCATAGGTGATTATTTGAGATGATTCAAGGGTTTTTATTTAATGAAGGAAAATGATGTGGTCACTATAACTCTAAATGTGCCTAATAAAAAACTATGACTTTTTATTTTCAAGAAAAAATAGATCAAAGAGAAATAAAAAGATAAATGCTATTTATTTTACATTATTGCATGCAGGATTGAACTCAGAGAGGCTACAATAACCGAGGGTTATTAATTATTAGGAATAAATGAGGTCTTTTCCCTTTGTTTAGCATTTGGTATTTTTATGAGTTTTAATCTTCTTGTATTTTTTATGAATGTTTAATTTTTCATTTTTATGTTTTATGATTTTGAACTTTTTAATGTATTTTTATTTTTTCTGTAAATTTATATACTTCTACTTTTTAAAACAAAACAAAATAAATGAAAGAAAATAAAGGAAACCACTTTTTATATTTTTGAAATATGCTAAAAATAATAAATAATTCAAATAAAAATATTTTTGCTTTTTGATAAATAAAATATTTTTTGTTTTTCATATTTTTTAATATTTTTGTGATTTTCAAACTTTTTTTATTTTTTAAGATGTTCAAAATAATAAAAATGGGAAAACAGAATATAAATAAAACATACCATTATTTTTGTATGTTTAAAAATATATAACAAAATAAATAATTACTCAAAATATTCACAAACATGAAGACAATTTTTTAAGCTTTAAATAAAGCTATTTTATGTATTTTTTAATGATTTAATATGAATTTTTTTAATGTTTTCTATATTTTTTATTTTAGGGTTTTTATATATATTTTTAATAAAAAATGTATATAGTAAATCAAACAAATGAAAATACACTATCACTATTTTTGGATTTTTTTCAAACAATTTTCAGATTGTTATTATTTTTTGAAGGAAGCAAGACAAATTTGGGCGGTTTTTTAATTTAAAAATAATAAAACGAAACAATTTTGCAAACCAAAGTTATGGGTGATTAAACTTATTAATAGAAAGTTAAGATAATTTTTATGGAATTTTTAAACATAAT